>WNGS01145354.1:5165960-5182048 GCA_020271785.1 Procambarus virginalis
AAAAAGCCCCCGAAATCATCTAAGATAATCTCAAGATAATCATCTCAAGATAATCATCTCAAGATAATCATCTCAAGATAATCATCTCAAGATAATCATCTCAAGATAATCATCTCAAGATAATCATCTCAAGATAATCATCTCAAGATAATCATCTCAAGATAATCATCTCAAGATAATCATCTCAGATAATCATCTCAGATAATCATCTCAAGATAATCATCTCAAGATACACTCATCTCAAGATATCATCTCAAGATAAATCATCTCAAGATAATCATCTCAAGATAACGGTGCTCAAAGAAGTTGGTTTCTTGGTTTCGTCCCTAATTTATATTACCAAATAATTTTGATAATTAGATTAATCAGTGTCTGTTGATATAACTGGCACCCGTCATAATTTCTCAAACTTAAAAGTCGACATCGTCTACTGGCCTTAATTTCTCAGCTTTGTTGTTGTGTATAAGATTCAGCTACCCGGAACAAGTTCCAAGTAGCACGGGCACGGGCTATGGTGAGCCCGGATGGGACTTACCTGGCACAGGAGCGGGGCTGAAACTGTCTCGGCTTTGATTTCATAGTTAGAGCACAGTTTCCCCAACCTTGAAGATATATTGGGCGATAGTTTTAAGGCCATTGTCACCCGTTTTAAAAACTTGTACATCACTTTCTACCTTCCAGGATTCTGGTGGTTCCGGACTCTACATATATTAAGTTAAACTAAATTATAAAACTCCTCTTTGCATTATTTTAAGACCACGAAACATTTGGTTAAATTCCTAAAAAGTGCTGGACCAACTGGATTGTAGTGGATATACGGGCCTGCGTGCCTCTCCCAGCAACAGCCTGGTGTTTGACCAGACCACATACTAGAAGGTGAAGGGACGACGGCGTTTCGGTCCGTCCTGGACCGTTCTCAAATCGATTGTGATAAAGTCGTCCCTTCACCTTCTAGTGTGTGGTCTGGTCCACATACTTTAGCCACGTTACTGTGACTCATCGCCTCCAACAGCCTGGTGGACCAAGTTATCGTAAGTCAGTAGAACAACTCTGCCTCCCGAGGGCAGGGGAGTAAAACAGAGCTGCATGAAGCGAGGCCGTCACTCTACCGTCCAGCCGAAGTGGTTGGGCAGCCTGCGGAGGGAGAGGAAGTTGGTGGCAGATACTACACTAGTCCCCACCGTTCAGAGCCAGCAGTAATTGGAGCTGGTTGTAAGTTGATCACCTGCTAGCGTTCTGGGCCTCTCACCCAGGCCGGGCTTGCACATGCACTAGCGAAACACACTACAGATAAAATACAAGACTTTAAACTTACTCCTGTAACGACATGTAAGTGTAGAAATTACAGCTGAAAATTTACCGCTAATGTAAAAATAAAAAAGCCCCATAAAACACCTTAACCAACTCTGATATTAACATGGCTCTAATTCTTGTTTTAGTAATTATTTAACTTTTTCGTTTCTCTATACGTAGTGTATGTCCCTTTCCTTATTGTGAGAGTTGTTCAGACTGTGCTGGGACCATTACTCTCTTGTCTCTTTGATGGCTTCACTTGGAGCAGTTTGTACCATCAGGTGGGGTGGTTTGTTATTATACATTGGGGTCATGAATAACGGCAATGAGGGACCGCTCCTGTGCCGGGTAAGTCCCACTACGGGCTCACCATAGCCCGTGCCCGTGCTACTTGCCCCGCTCCTGGTGCCGGGTAAGTCCCACTCGGGCTCACCATAGCCGTGCTACTTGGAACTTGTTCCGAGTAGCTGAATCTATAACTAACGGCAACGGGTAATGACTGACCTCTGGTACTGCATCAGGAAGTTGTTAGACGGCAAAAGGTCTTTGTACCAACTAGATTCAGACTTAGCACGGGGCTATGGCGAGCCCGTAGTGGACTTATTACCCGGCTAACATTGGAGCACGTGCGCAAGTAGCACGCGGGCTATGGTGAGCCCGATGGAACTTACCTGGCCAGGAGCGGGGCAAGTAGCACGGGCTTATGGTGAGCCCGTAGTGGACTTACCTGGCACAGGAGCGGGGCAAGTAGCACGGACTATGGTGAGCCCGTAGACTTACCTGGCCAGGAGCGGGGCAAGTAGCACGCCGGGCTATGGTGAGCCCGTAGTGGACTTACCTGGCACAGGAGCTGCGCAAAGAGCACGGGCTATGGCTGAGCCCGTAGTGACTTAACCGGCACAGGAGCGGCGCAAGAGCACGGGCTATGGTGAGCCCGTAGTGGACTTACCTAGGCACAGGGAGCGCGCAAGTAGCACAGGGCGATGGCGAGCCCGTAGTGGACTTAACTGGCACAGGAGCGGGGCAAGTAGCACGGGCTATTGGCGGAGCCCGTAGTGGACTACCTGGCAAGGAGCGGCACTGTGGTGAAGGCTTGTTGTTGTTGTTGTGATGTTGGTTTTAGATTTTAGCTACTGGGAACGAAATATCGATGTAGCACGGGGTATGGCGAGGCCCGTTATTGTGAAGGTGAGGGAGGGAGTTTTTTTTAAATAGCAAAGCGGCGCGCTGGTCAGTGACATTGACCTTCCTGGGGCGTTGTCCTGGTGGTGGCGGCTAGCGGAAGCAACACGTGTTCCCTGCTAACACTACCCCCCCCCCACCACCACCATGTCAAGTCACCCATCTCCTCCCACACAGTCCTTTTTCACACCCAGCTTTACCTATTCTTCCCCCAACTGTTTGACAGTCTGCTCATCTTTACCTACCTTCCTTGCCTTCACCCCCGACGCTGTCCTCCCCAGCAACACGGAGGGGTGTAGGCGGTGCGAGTACTGCAGTAAGGTAGCCAGGTCATTTTTTTTTTTAAGGTCCGCCCGGGTTCGGGACCCGCTTGGGTACACTGCGTGCGTGCGTGACGGGACATAAGTCTCGGAACCCCATCCAGGTACAGTCCAGGATGGTTTGATTCCGCAGCTTGCGATCGGTAACCTGCATTGGCAAACTTTTGAGTGCAGTTTGAGGAAAGCCACTGGAAACCAGAGTGAATAAAGTGATTGCAAAGCTCCTGGGACCAGATTCACGAAGCAGTTACGCAACACGAACCTGGGGGCCAGATTCACGAAGCAGTTACGCAAGCACTTGCGAACCTGTGGATATTTTCTCAATTTTTGGCGGCTTTGTTTACAATTATTAAAGTTAATGAGCTCGGAAGCACCAGGAGGCTGTTTATAACAATAACACAGTTGATTGGCAAGTTTTCATGCTTGTAAACGTTTAATAAATGTAACCAAAGGCGTCAAAGATTGAGGAAAGATGTACACGTTCGTAAGTACTTGCGTAACTGCTTCGTGAATCTGGTCCCAGGTTCGTAAGTGCTTGCGTAACTGTCGTCTGCCCGGTGTAAGTCTTCGATGTCGTGCTGGCCCCCTCGCACAGTCTGGCATGTGTGTTGCCTAACTATTCAGGAATTGTATGTTCTAAATCTTCCCGCATTGTACCGGAAGTTGTGAGGGGTGTAATGACTGGACGGTATATATAGTAGTGTACGAGATCATGCCCCAGTTGAGTCTGGCCCCCGGGCCGGGTTGGGGGAGCAGAACTGAACAAATCTTACAAGGGCCGTGACGAGGATTCGAACCTGGGTCTATTGGGTTAAACCACATTACTCGGCCACGGGGGACCCTTGACGGGGGGGAAGATGTGTAGGTGGCCATATGCACCACGGTAGTTCACCTTCATCAATTATGGAAGGTGGGTGTGGCCTTCCTTTGGTGGGGGCTGGGGCCCTTGGCCCCTTCCCCTCGGGCCCGGGCCCCTTCCCTCGCTCCCTCGGGGCGTGCATTCCAGGGTTGCGTGGGGGGCGCCTCTCCCCTCGGCCAGTTCCCGAGAGTTGTTCTGCCCCCCATTCCCTCCCTCCACCTCGGTTACTGTGGTGCCGCTTCGGGTTCGGGGGGGTGGGTGTGGCACCGAGGACCGGGCCGTGGGGGACGCCAAGCCCCGAAATCATCGCAAGGTAAGAGGGTGGGTTAATAGATGTGTGGGGAGGAAGGAAGGGATGGGGGGGGGGGGGTTGAGGGATGGGGGGGGGGGGGGGGGGTTGAGGAGTTGAAGGATGGGAGATACATTCGTGTGTGTATCTACTAACCTAATTGTGCTTAATCTCTGTGTGTGTGTGGTGTGTGTGTGTGTGTGTGTGTGTGTGTGTGTGTGTGTGTGTGTGTGTGTGTGTGTGTGTGTGTGTGTGTGTAAATCACGAAATTAACACGTGATGAAAAAGTGAGTGTCAGACCACGAAGGAAGAATTGAAACGGAGTTTCCTTTTACTTTCGTATTTAATAAGACATCTTTAAATGTGTGTGGTGTTGTTGTATACAGGATATGTGGAAGCTGGTCAGATTGCATTTCACCTTTTATAACCGTACATTAATGACATTATGTAAAAGACACATCGAACACTGTAGGAGAGACGTAACATTTGTATTTATGTCTGTAGGTTAGATTAGCATTATAAACACACTACAGTCACCTTCTGTGGTTAATTAAATAAATCCCTGAAGTATATGTTTAACAGGTCTCTCACCCTGTCCATGGAGGACAGAAGAAAATGTATATATGCTGGTTAGCATTGTAAATGTCCGGCCACGTTTGTGGTAGGAAAAAAAGTGGTAATCATCCATATATATTTTTTTGTCCTCGGTGAACAGTTAGGTCTGTTTTTCTACCTACCTTGTCTATTGGTCAACCACTTGTGCTGGACGGTAGAGCGACGGTCTCGCTTCCTGCAGGTCGGCGTTCAATCCCCGACCGTCCATCAGTGGTTGGGGCACCATTCCTTTTCCCCCGTCCCATCCCAAATCCTTATCCTGGCTCCTTCCAAGTGCTACACAGTCGTTGATGGCTTGGCACTTTCCCCTGACAATTCCCTCCGTCCCATGACCACTGTCCCCGGTGTCCCTGAGCCTGGGATATTGACGAGGCCACCTGATTGATGTTATGATCAACCAGGCTGTTAGGCGCCGCTGAATCCAAGCGCCGGTTGATGAGGTATTCTTTGGAGGTGTTCAACGAGTCGACTTTTGAACTCATGGATGGGGGGGGAGGGGTCGACACAAGGTTAGAGGTTGGGTGTTCAAGAGTCTTTGTCCCTGAATGTTTATATACAAGTCTCTTGTATTTGCCTCCAGGGCCCCGATTCACGAAGCAGTTACGCAAGCACTTACGAACCTGGGGCCAGATTTACGATGCAGTTACGCAAGCACTTACGAACCTGTACATCTCTCCTCAATTTTGGCGGCTTTGTTTACAATTATTAAACAGTTAATGAGCTCCGAAGCACCAGGAGGCTGTTTATAACAATAACAACAGTTGATTGACAAGTTTTCATGCTTGTAAACTGTTTAATAAATGTAACCAAAGCCGTCAAAGATTGAGGAAAGATGTACACGTTCGTAAGTACTTGCGTAACTGCTTCGTGAATCTGGCCCCAGGTTCGTAAGTGCTTGTGTAACTGCTTCGTGAATCTGGCCCCAGGTTCGTAAGTGCTTGCGTAACTGCTTCGTGAATCTGGCCCCAGGTTCGTAAGTGCTTGCGTAACTGCTTCGTGAATCTGGCCCCAGGTTCGTAAGTGCTTGCGTAACTGCTTCGTGAATCTGGCCCCAGGTTCGTAAGTGCTTGCGTAACTGCTTCGTGAATCTGGCCCCAGGTTCGTAAGTGCTTGCGTAACTGCTTCGTGAATCTGGCCCCAGGTTCGTAAGTGCTTGCGTAACTGCTTCGTGAATCTGGCCCCAGGTTCGTAAGTGCTTGCGTAACGGCTTCGTGAATCTGGCCCCAGGTTCGTAAGTGCTTGCGTAACTGCTTCGTGAATCTGGCCCCAGGTCTCTCAATGACTTGTTTTTAGTCTGCAGATTTGGAACTAGTCTCTAATATGTTCCAGGTGTTAATTACTACGCTTCTCTCGCCTCCGCTCCAGGGAGTAAACTTTGAAGAATTTTAATTCACCTGAATGATTGAGATGTTTTTGTGAATGGATTCTGGCAGGGAAGGTTTTCTGCACGTTCTCCAGATCAGCGAGTTAGTTCTCCAGCGTTGAATGGGCTTGTTGAATGATTGATTGATGAAGATTAAGCTACCCAAAAGGTGGCACGGGCATGAATAGCCCGTAAGTGGTGGCCCTTTTGAGCCATTACCAGTATCATTAGATGATACTAGAGATCTGTGGAGGTGCGACTGCACCCTAAGTAGAGGTCGTGACCTCTATGGGGTTGTTAGTATGCAACAATGTTCCTCCCTAGACAACACTAAAGAGTTAAAGTGAAGTCATTGGGGTGGGTGGGGGGTTATGGGAGAGGAGGGTGGGATTAGCGAGGGATACGTGGGAGAGAAGTGGGTGGGGGAGGGGATAGTTTGTGGTACACCACGAGGCAGATATTAACCACAGACAATATTCTGGTGGTGTTGTAGAGGTCGTCTGGGGAGGGCCTCGCGTGTTTGGCGCTTCTTGCTGGCAGTATCGATGAGCCTTGATTGGTGACACTGCAGAACTTCCTGTTCATGGAGAACCCGCATCATGGCGTTCCGTGTTCACTCATGAGGACCACATAAACGGGGAACTTAAAAACATTCAATGGGAAACTGTTTTAAGTAACAAAAGTCCATCACAAGGCATAGAACAGACTTCCGAAGTCTATAAAAACTGAAACAATGTTCCATTGCGGAAAGCCAGAAAGATGTCTGCGTTCAAATCCACAAGGGCCGTGACGAGGATTCGAACCTGCGTCTGGGAGCATCCCAGACACTGCCTTAATAGACTGAGCTACGACAGGGTTAAAAAGAGTTAAGTAGAACTTCAGTTTCAACTTTTTTTTTTTTTTTTTTTTTTTACCCTGTCGTAGCTCAGTCGATTAAGACAGTGTCTGGGATGCTCTCGGACGCAGGTTCGAATCCTCGTCACGGCCCTTGTGGATTTGTTAATTTGATGCATCACGTTAGTGTGATCTGTGTGTGTAATGTCTGCGTTCACTTTCTACGTTGGACGGCACTACAAAAGAACAAAAATAACGGAAATGTTTAAGCAGACACGACTCTCCCTACAAAGGAGGAATAATTGTAACAGTTAGACAGTGATGTGGTGGAGGTTGACTCCATACTCAGTTTCAAATGTAGATATGATAGAGCCCAGTAGGTTCAGGAACCTGTACACCAGTCGATTGACGGTTGAGAGGCGGGACCAGAGAGCCAGAGCTCAACCCCCGCAAGCACAACTAGGTGAAAACAGGTCAGAACAATTTCAACATACCAACACATAATGGACCGCCATTGAAAAACGTCCCAATCCAAATGATTAAGATGGTAACCACGTTTTTCTTCGCCAACATAAAAATATTAAAAAATAACGGTAGAAATTACGTTCATAAATTACCTGGGACGCATGTGCAGTATTTAAGAGCTTGCCCTGCACTAAAGTCCTCCCCCTTCTTTTAAGAACCGTATCTATTTGACCAATAGTGTTTTCCTAACTCAAACAATGTGGGGTTTATTATTCTACACATAATTCTAATGTCTCTCAGGTGTTCACATTCTCTCAGGTAGTGGTCAAGGCGGTGTCCATCACTCGCTACGGATTCTGCAACTCCGCTGCTCAACTGTTTCCGTTCTTAATCTCCATGGATATTTGTATCAAAGAGGAATTCTTGCTATTACTGATTCTCTCCCGCGGCCACCACCTCTTCATCTATAATGATTGGGATTGCCAGCTGCAAGCACATTGTACCAGCGTACAGATTTTTCACTGATTTGTTCTTTTGTCCTCCTTTCCTCGGTAACCTTGTCATGGTGATATTGCCTGGTGATACCTCTAATTTGTAGAAGTCTTGAGTATGAAGTGTTCAATATGGTCTCCTTCAGCGCCTTCAGCAGCCAGCACATCTGCTCGTTCATTCCCACATATTCCAACATGGGAGGAAATCCACAGGAACTTGACGACTCTTCCCTGGTTGGTTAGTACCCTCACAGCTCTCTTGACCTCAGCGACTATCGCAAGATTTTCTGCCCGATTTTTACTCAGGCTTTGTAGCGCTGCCTTTGAATCAGTGCAGATCACTGCACCATTAGTGTTTCGTTCAAGGAATCTTAATGACATAACAATGGCAGTTAGCTCTGCTTGCGTTGAAGAGGCATAGTTCTCAATACGGGCTGTTCCTTCATTTCCGCGTTGAAAGGCATTATTCCTAATTACAGTGTATGCTGCACCAGCCCTGCCATTGACAGGGTTAGATGACCCATCAGTGTAGATTTGGTCTAACTAATTTCCGGCTTCTTTATAGACTTCCTCCAGATAATTGTGCATCATTTCTTGAGCTATCATGTTGGACTTTTTCGTTGCCATTTCATTGATAATCCTGCAAGGGTCATCCTCCCAGGGAGGTAATCTCTCTACAGGCAGGAGCTCACGGGCTTGCTCAAGCAGGTGAAGTTCTTAGAGGTAGCAGACTGATTTGTGATGCTATTTTCTGCTTCTCCTGTTTCCCCCTGAAAGTAGCATTAAGCTCAGTTTTTTCTTGGCGATATCATGAGGAAGCCGGTCGGCCGAGCGGACAGCACGCTGGACTTGTGATCCTGGGTTCGATCCCAGGCGCCGGCGAGAAACAATGGGCACAGTTTCTTTCACCCTATGCCCCTGTTACCTAGCAGTAAAATAGGTACCTGGGTGTTAGTCAGCTGTCACGGGCTGCTTCCTGGGGGTGGAGGCCTGGTCGAGGACCGGGCCGCGGGGACACTAAAAAGCCCCGAAATCATCTCAAGATAACCTCAAGAAGATCATTGTAATGGGGATCTCTGGCTGAAGTTTATTTTTCCCGAAGTGGGGAAATTGACTCCAGTTCACTCTGCCTCTCTGAGGTATTGTCTCTCTGGTTCCAATCCGTCAGCCACTCTCGGCCTGGTGTGTGTGCCCGAGTGGGGCAGTCAGCTTGAGTTAGGGTAAATTGAGCTCTCAGGGAAAGGTCAGTATCCATTATCCATCGCCTCGGCCGTCATACCTTCCTCCAACCAATATTATTCAGTGGGAGGAAGACCAGGATGGGAGAGGGAGGGGTCAGAACGAGGCAGTAAAGGGGGTAGGGAAAGGAGGACGGTATCTTGATGGACCTCCAAGGATCCAGGTCCCGTGGCCCGGTCTCTGACCAATTCTCCTGGTTAACACTGGGCAACCAGTTTGTGTAACGTCGCTTCACGTGGTATGTGATTCAAGACTCAGACCGGCCGATCACATACCCTGTGTAGGGGCTCAAGTACTCTTGGACACAGAAACTGTTTGCTAGTGATCCCCGATTATGTTGACATGGTGTTAATATACACGGGCCCCCTCGTTGGTGTCAACGAGAGGGCCTGGTCGAGGGCCTGGTCGAGGGCCTGGTCGAGAACCTGGCCGCGGGGACGCTAAGCCCCTAAATCATCTCAAGATAACCTCTCAAGATTACTGGCTGTCACTCTATGGTCACATTTACCTAATGCCTTTGCAAAGTCTGTGTATACCACATCTCTCCTACATTAAGGGAGTGATTAAGGGAACACATGAAGAGGCTGCTCAGCTAAACATCTTTTCAAGAATGTGGAGTAAGACGGTACTCGCCTACTTGTGATTGCCGGGGTTGAGCTTTGGCTCTTTGGTCCCGCCTCTCACCCATCAATCAACTGACGTACAGATTATGCGCGGTATTATAATAAAAGTTCAAGATGGAAGTACGGCATGCGCACCTGAGTCTGCCATGACTGCCGCTGAGGACAAGTAAATACGTCTCGCCCTGTCTCCAGTGTTTACAATGGGGAGCATTGTCTGGTAATCTAGGTATTGTTGTGGCAATCCTCCTGATCATCGGGTTATTGTTATGGCCGCGTGTGGGGAGAGAGGGGGGGGAAGGTATGTGGGCCTGCGGGCTGCTTCAAGCAACAACCTGGTGGACCAAGCTCTCACAAGCCTGGCCTCGGGCCGGGCTTGGGCAGTAGAAGAACTCCCAGAACCCCATCACAGGTATATGTGGGCCTGCGGGCCGCTCCAAGCAACAGCCTGGTGGACCAAACTCTCACAAGCCTGGCCTCGGGCCGGGCTTGGGGAGTAGAAGAACTCCAGAACCCCATCAAGCAGGTATTAAGCAGTGCGGGGGTGTGTGAAGAGTCGAACATAGAAGCATATTCATCCCAGGTAGTGGGGTAAAAACTGTTTTTAGCGTCTGGGATGTAAGTAAATATAGCTGCTGGTGATGTTAATACTGGCAGAGATGGGGCCGTGTGTTGGGGAAGTTGGGGTTGCCTTACTGACAACCCGTCCTCGGACCAAGTCCATTCCATCCAGCGGTCGACCCAAAAAAACGCAGTCATCAATTTTCACATGCTGTTCATTCATAATAGGATTTTTTTTCAAATATAAATTAATATTGGCATTTATTACATACTGTGCATATTTAGGCATTGGATAGGTGTTTAGGTGCTGTTGGGGAAGCATTTACAGTGTTGTGGTTCGAACAAATCAGTGAAGCATTTGTTCCGGAAGTGTTGGACGTCATCAGTCGAGTCGTGTGGAAAGAGTTTTTCCAGTCATAAACGGAAGCCAAAGTCAGGATTGAAAGCCTTGACCCCCCATGCAGTCTGGCTATTAGCTCAGCTAACGCTTCTCTACAAATACACACAAACCACATCCCAGGTTGCATTGCTTTGACCATGTCATGGTGTAGAGATCTAAGGCTTGTGCTTAGGGAGTACCCAGAGCAGAGGGTTCGAATCCTCTCATGGCTCCTGTTTTCTTATTGATACATCACATGAATGTAATTTCCATTGTGCATGTGGGTGCTCAGTTCATACAAGGACAACATATTATCACAACTTAGAGTATATGGCACTATAAGGGGCCGAGACTATGGTAAGAATTAAAGTTAATGGTGGTAATAGGGGGTTGTAAATATTATTAACGCGTTTCAGTCTATTGTTAAATAGATTAAACGTCTACATAATACGGTGTCGGAGGGTACAGGAATGTTGAGGCTAGTTAGAGCTTGCTTGCTGCTTGCTGCGAGACACGCACATCCATTCATCCACAATGTGTTGACTGTTGTTATAGATTCAGCTACTCGGAACAGGTTCCAAGTTGCACGGGCTATGGTGAGCCCGTAGTGGACTTAAACTGGCACAGGAGCGGGGCTGTTGTGTCAGAGACGCTGGTTCTGGGAGTCATTATATAACTCAGCCTTTTATTAATGTGTTGGAGATCTTGTGGAGGGAGCCGTCGGCCGAGCGGACAGCACGCCTGGACTTGTGATCCTGTGGCCTGGGTCGATCCCAGGCGCCGGCGAGAAACAATGGGCAGAGTTTCTTTCACCCTGATGCCCCTGTTACCTAGCAGTAAATAGGTACCTGGGTGTTAGTCAGCTGTCACGGGCTGCTTCCTGGGGTGGAAGGCCTGGTCGAGGACCGGGCCGCGGGACACTAGCCCCGAAATCATCTCAAGATAACCTCACAAGATAACCCCGACCCGTAACCAACTTAAATGGGATGACACCACGTTTTGAATCAGATTTATCAGAGTTTAAAAACCTAAACTGAAAAAGAACAATGGACAAGGAGTCTGTCCAAAGGGACAATCACAGTAAAAGAGTGACGATGGACTAGCAGGGACCATGAGGAAGATAGGGAAGATAGGATCGTGCAGATAATTAATAGATTAGAGAGAAGGAAAACCAGTCAAGGCAGAGACGGCGCACCACAGGAAACATTCTTCCTGCTAGATAACTTGTTTTGTCTACATAACACATGGTCAATCAGATACCACGTGGCATTATGAACTGTTATGATAGAATGAGTCCCAGCTGTATGTAAATGGTTTGTTTAATTTAACACTTTTTTTTTCTTCACGGGCCCTAAGCCTTGGCTGCCCACTGGCCCTAAGCTCTGCTGCCCACTAAGTGTGTGCTTGTTTCTTTTTACTTAGGCGGAGTATGAGTATTTATGACTCGTATGTCGCTTCAGTAAGATTTGTCCCATGTGTTTAACAACTTCTTCTGCTCTGTTGAATCTAAGTTGAAATCTTAATGGGTTTGTAACTGTGCACTGTGTTTTGATAATGTTCCAGTGGTCTGCGGGCATTTCTCCACAGTGTTGACATTTCCTCTCATCTTCCGGAACCTGTAAGCCTATTTCCCATGCACATGGGGGGTATCCAAGCCTGATGCGATGTAAGTGTACTTCTGTTGCTCTACTGCTCCCTTTCATCAAACTAAGTTGGTTTTTAGTTTTTTTAATTCTTGTAGCAACCCGCAGATCCTGATGTTGCAACTACTGTGTTGTGTCACTGTACATCTTTGCATTGCTTCATGTTTCTAATTACTTTCTTAACTCTGTGATAGACTCTGTGGTATTTAATTGTCTACATTCTTCTCTTAGTTGAAAGTTTTGCCCTTCGTCTGCCATGTCATTTCCTATTATCCCAACATGAGCTTGGCACCCTGTTGATAAGTACCCGACGCCTTGTCGTTTGAGTGTTTGCATAATGATAGGACATTTTGTGAATCAGATGTATGTTATCACAGTATGTGTTCTTGTTGCAAGGTTTCAATCTGTATGCAGTTCTGGAATCTGTAGTGTATGATAACATGTTGTTCGGTGTTCAGTACGAGCGTGTTCGAGCCTTTGAATGGCTAGCATCTGTTGTAAAGTTGAACACCAGTTTGAGTCTCTTTAACTATTTAGTTTCTTAGCCTTAACTACAGCTCCGGTTTCTTTACCTGGGTAGATCACTGTGAAGTCTGTGCAGCTGTCAGGATGCCATGATTGCTTCTATATGCATCTGTGCAATATTAATAGATGAGGATTAGTCTGGTTCTTTTTTCCTTCAGAACATAATCTTAAGTCTGCTAGCAGCGATTCCCAAAGGGCTTGTATAGCGAAGTCTGCATGTATTTCGTCGACCCCCCTCGGTCGACTATTTGTATATCGAATGTTTTGATGGCGTTTATCGCACAATGAGTCCACCATGTTGCTTTTTGGGGGGCTCTTTTGATCCATAGTGCTTCAGTGATTCATATCTTTACAGTGAAACGATTCTAGGTCTTCCTTCATTGCTTAATTTTGTTAGTGCTTTCCATTTGTTCACCATAAAGTAGTTTTTTGTTAATGAGTGGAAAATAATTTGGATAGCTGGATTTAATTACCTCATTGATAGGGTACCTGCTTGATGGGTTCTGGGAGTTCTTCTATTCCCCAAGACCCGGCCCGAGGCCAGGCTTGACTTGTTAGTTTGGTCCACCAGGTTGTTGCGTTGGAGCGGCCCGCAGGCCACCATATCCACCACAGCCCGGTTGGTCCGGCACTCCTTGAAGGAAACAATCTAGTTTCTCTTGAAGATGTCCCGGTTGTTCCGGCAATATTTCTGATGCTCGCTGGGAGGACGTTGACAACCGCGGACCTCTGATGTTTATACAGTGTTCTCTGATTATGGAGTGGACCACCCATCCAAAATATTGTTCCTATCCTGCCAATTCCTTAGTTTTGTGTGGTAATAAAAGGCGTTATTAATACAAATACGTATGCAAGAGGGACCTGGAAGCCATGGACGTAGATCTTGCTATATGGAAACACTGGCTGCAGACCGTTCAGCCTGGAGGCAGTCTGTTCAAAGAGGTCGCTCCACGTTCGAGGAGTCACTTGCCAAGAAGTCGGAGGCAAGGGGGCAGAGAAGGAAAGCCGGTAGCCAGGAAGACAGACCAGAATCAGACCGTTTGTGCTCGGTGTGGATGGACTGCCACCTCGGATTGGCCTCATAAGTCACACCAGACACTGCACCAGGATTGACAGTCCCGGGTCCTTGTCAACACGGCGGACAGCCCGCCTGCTTTCATGCCTCTCACTGTACTTCCCACTTCCCATACTTCCCTTCACCTTTGCTCTCCTTCCTCTTTACTCCCCCCCCCCCCCAAAAAAAATAGGATTGACAACCAGGCGCAACTCCATAGTCTCCCGGGACTGGAGGATGCCTACTACTAACAGTCCGTACTCAAGTTTAGGAAGTACTTATAGGTTGCTTACGGAATACCTTGAGTTATCATCGTAAATATCTTGATGTAAAACGCAATTAGAAAGTAGAATTTGTTGTTGTTGAATTTTGGGCAAATCGGACATTTTTTTTGGTACAAGATTGCTTTTTGTTGCAAAGAAATCCTAACCTTCCTAGGCCTAAAACACTGTGAGGCCTAATATAGTACATATGGTGGCTATACTAGGCCTACAAATATTTTAGTTTAGTCTGGGGGGGAAAAATTAGTTAAAAACCAAAGTGAATAGTACCAAATTCTAGTATACAATTGCCTTTTACGTCGGTGTGTGTACGATGGTGTACAGAAGTATAAAATAGTACTACCTAGGGAGCTGGTCGGCCGAGCGGACAGCACGCTGACATTGTGATCCACATGTGGTCCCGTGTTCGATCCTCGGCGCCGGCGAGAAACAATGGGCAGAGTTTCTTTCACTCTATGCCCCTTTTACCTAGCAGTAAAATAGGTACCAGGGTGTTGTAGCTGTCACGGGCTGGATTCCTGGGGTGGAGGCCTGGCGAGGACCGGGCCGCGGGGGACACTAAAAGCCCCGAAATCATCTCAAAGAACCTCAAGATCACCTAGACATGAGGGTGGTTGGGTAATGGGCCCCCCCCTCTCCTAACACACGTGACTGGAGACAGAAGTGGAGAACACAAGAACCTAAGAACAAAGGTACCTGCAGAAGGCCTATTGGCCATACGAGGCAGCTCCTATCTATAACCTAACCACCCAATCCCACTCATAAACATGTCCAACCCGCGCTTGAAACAATCGAGGACCCCACCCTCCACCACGTTACGCGGTACTTGTGTCCACAAATCACTAACCCTGTTGCCGAACCAGTATTTACCCAGTCTTTCCTAAATCTAACTTATACAATTTATACCCATAAATATATCTGGTACCCTCCGGGCCATGTACTACGTGCTGAACCTCATAGATGCTCTCCACCTTATCCTTGTTACTCGTAAAGGCTTATCACGCTGGTACTGCGGCATATTGCAAAATTGGTAGGACACGCGGCGTGTACAGGATGCTCAGTATCTCCTTCCTGGCGGGTGCTCAATATCGCCTCCTGGCGGTGCTCAATATCGCCTTCCAAGCGGTGCCCAATATCTCCTTCCAAGCGGTGCTCAGTATCTCTTCCAAGCGGTGCTCAGTATCTCTTCCAAGCGGTGCTCAGTATCTCTTCCAAGCGGTGCTCAGTATCTCTTCCAAGCGGTGCTCAGTATCTCTTCCAAGCGGTGCTCAGTATCTCTTCCAAGCGGTGCTCAGTATCTCTTCCAAGCGGTGCTCAATATCTCTTCCAAGCGGTGCTCAGTATCTCTTCCAAGCGGTGCTCAATATCTCTTCCAAGCGGTGCTCAGTATCTCTTCCAAGCGGTGCTCAGTATCTCTTCCAAGCGGTGCTCAGTATCTCCTTCCTGGCGGTGCTCAATATCTCTTCCAAGCGGTGCTCAGTATCTCCTTCCTGGCGGTGCTCAATATTCTCCTTCCTGGCGGTGCTCAATATCGCCTCCTGGCGGTGCTCAATATCTCTTCCAAGCGGTGCTCAATATCTCTTCCAAGCGGTGCTCAGTATCTCCTTCCTGGCGGTGCTCAATATTCTCCTTCCTGCGGTGCTCAATATCTCCTTCCGGGCGGTGCTCAATATCTCCTCCCTGGCGGTGCTCAATATCTCTTCCAAGCGGTGCTCAGTATCTCCTTCCTGGCGGTGCTCAATATCCTCCTTCCTGGCGGTGCTCAATATCTCTTCCAAGCGGTGCTCAATATCTCTTCCAAGCGGTGCTCAATATCTCTTCCAAGCGGTGCTCAATATCTCTTCCAAGCGGTGCTCAGTATCTCCTTCCTGGCGGTGCTCAATATCTCTTCCAAGCGGTGCTCAATATCTCTTCCAAGCGGTGCTCAGTATCTCCTTCCTGGCGGTGCTCAATATCTCTTCCAAGCGGTGCTCAGTATCTCCTTCCTGGCGGTGCGCAATATCTCCTTCCTGGCCCGGTTGCCTCAATAGCTCCTTCCTGGCGTTGCTCAATATTCTCCTTCCTGCGGTGCTCAT
>WNGS01145354.1:5182073-5202453 GCA_020271785.1 Procambarus virginalis
AGCCGTCAAAGATTGAGGAAAGATGTACACGTTCGTAAGTGCTTGCGTAACTGCTTCGTGAATCTGGCCCCCCTGGTCAGAAATCTCCTCCGGACCACCGCATCATCCCCCTCCCCTTACCCTTCTTGAAGGGTAGAAACAGCCTAAGCTACTCTATCCCTGTGAGATGTAGTTTATTATCTCCATAAACGTACTTGTACTGACCCGCCTCGACTATTCCTCGCTGTTTGCTAGACACCTTGACGCTCAGAGCGCACACATCTTGCATGGATTCAGTTGTCAAAACTGCCTTGCTATAACACTCAACAATAAAAGGTTCCTCTGCAGACTTGCACCACCCACCAGCACCACCCACCAGCAGCACCACCCAGCACCACTCACCACCACCCAGCACCAACCACCACCCAGCACCAACCACCAGCACACTGGTGACGGGTGCGAGCCACACTCCACACACATCTGTCCACTTGTAGTGACAGCGTGACCCTCTAGTAATCGTTTCACATTGTGCTACAGGGAGACGAACCTCGGGAGAGACGTGTATCGAATATTGCTGTACATCGATTTTAAACGTGAAGTGAACCAGTGATTATAAACTACCTTTAATGCAGTTGCACTTGACTCTTAGGAAACTGGAAACAGTTTAATCCCACATCATATTACCTAAACGTGATAATGCATTAAACGGAATTCTGAATGTTGTCAACTGCAGCTTTGTACACAAACACGGGAATTGGACGGAGGCTTTGTTTCACACGGTTATTTGGCAGGTGGCGCAGTGAAACACCAGACTCGTGTCAGATTAGCAACAGCCTGGTGGACCAAGCTCTCACAAGTCAAGCCTGGCCTCGGGCCGGGCTTGGGGAGTAGAACAACTCCCAGAACCCCATCAAGCAGGTATATGTGGGCCTGCGGGCCGCTCCAAGCAACAGCCTGGTGGACCAAACTCTCACAAGTCAAGCCTGGCCTCGGGCCGGCTTGGGGAGTAGAAGAACTCCCAGAACCCCATCAAGCAGGTATATGTGGGCCTGCGGGCCGCTCCAAGCAACAGCCTGGTGGACCAAGCTCTCACAAGTCAAGCCTGGCCTCAACCAGGTAACCAGATCTTCCGTTCTAATTTTGATGCGTCCTTCGATTGTAACGCCAAGCAACAGCCTGTTAGACCAAGCTCTCACAAGTCGAGCCTGGCCTCGGGGGACACACAGCCCCGTAATCACCCCAAGGTACCTCTGTAGCAGGCGATGAGTCACAAGAACGTGGCTAAAGTTGACCAGACCACACACTAGAAGGTGAAGGGACGACGACGACGTTTCGGTCTGTCCTGGACCATTCTCAAGTCGATTGTCTTGAGAATGGTCCAGGACGGACCGAAACGTCGTCGTCCCTTCACCTTCTAGTGTGTGGTCTGGTCAACAGTGAGGAGCTATGGGACAACTTGACACACGTACCAAACTACTGACGTAACTTCGTATCAGGTTATCTACTTTAGATATTAAATGTCTTACTAAAAGTGTAACCTGGAATGCATACCGGAGTATCCAAGTAGCAACAACAATAAGAAATGACAATTAAATTTCTTTCAATTTCTTTATTATGCACCCCATACCCATCCTGTGGGCGGTGGTGTAAAGGGTTACAGAGGCACATAATCGGTTCAGGAACTGAACCCTCTAGTTCGTTTAGCTAAGCAAATAACAATTTTTGAAGCTAGTTACAAAATTATTAATGTTTATATACATGTACACATACTCATACATGTACTTATATATATACGTATACATTGAGGCTTGTTCGCATACGTATACATATATACACATACATATTTAATCACCCACACAAATACACACATCAATTACAAAATGATACTCGCGCCATACGGAACTCCACTATCCAATTCCTGTCCTTGTAATACGTCCTCCAAAACTTGTGTTGAGTTAGAGCAAATACAAAAGACTGAACCATATCTCCCTACCACAAGATAGGTGGGATGGTCATAGTTTAAACAACTTTGACCTTACCAAAAAAGGTCAATGGGTACGCTAGGAAACGTTTCTGTGAATATTAAGGCCCCAAGATCTTGACACACCCTCTTCACCCTCTAGGGAGCCTGTCGGCCGAGCGGACAGCACGCTGGACTTGTGATCCTGTGGTCCTGGGTTCGATCCCAGGCGCCGGCGAGAAACAATGGGCATAGTTTCTTTCACCCTATGCGCCTGTTACCTAGCAGTAAAATAGGTACCTGGGTGTTAGTCAGCTGTCACGGGCTGCTTCCTGGGGGTGGAGGCCTGGTCGAGGACCGGGCCGCGGGACACTAAAAAGCCCCGAAATCATCTCAAGATAATGATCTCAAGATAATGATCTCAAGATAATGATCTCAAGATAATGATCTCAAGATAATGATCTCAAGATAATGATCTCAAGATAATGATCTCAAGATAATGATCTCAAGATAATGATCTCAAGATAATGATCTCAAGATAATGATCTCAAGATAATGATCTCAAGATAATGATCTCAAGATAATGATCTCAAGATAATGATCTCAAGATAATGATCTCAAGATAATGATCTCAAGATAATGATCTCAAGATAATGATCTCAAGATAATGATCTCAAGATAATGATCTCAAGATAATGATCTCAAGATAATGATCTCAAGATAATGATCTCAAGATAATGATCTCAAGATAATGATCTCAAGATAATGATCTCAAGATAATGATCTCAAGATAATGATCTCAAGATAATGATCTCAAGATAATGATCTCAAGATAATGATCTCAAGATAATGATCTCAAGATAATGATCTCAAGATAATGATCTCAAGATAATGATCTCAAGATAATGATCTCAAGATAATGATCTCAAGATAATGATCTCAAGATAATGATCTCAAGATAATGATCTCAAGATAATGATCTCAAGATAATGATCTCAAGATAATGATCTCAAGATAATGATCTCAAGATAATGATCTCAAGATAATGATCTCAAGATAATGATCTCAAGATAATGATCTCAAGATAATGATCTCAAGATAACGGTGCTCAAAGAAGTTGGTTTCTTGGTTTCTACCCTAATTTATATTACCAAATCCTTTGATAATTATATTAATCAGTGTCGGTTGATATAACTGGCACCCGTCATAATTTCTCAAGCTTAAAAGTCGACATCGTCTACTGGCCTGAATTTCTCAGCTTTGTTGTTGTTTAAGATTCAGCTACCGGGAACTAAAAGTTCCAGTAGCACGGTCTATGGTGAGCCCGTGATGGACTTACCTGGCACAGGAGCGGGGCTGAAACTGTCTCTGCTTTGATTTCATAGTTAGAGCACAGTTCCCCAACCTTGAAGATATATTGGGCAATAGTTTTAAGGCCATTGTCACCCGTTTTAAAACTTGTACATCACTTTCTACCTTCCAGGATTCTGGTGGTTCCGGACTCTACATATATTAAGTTAATAAACTAAAATATAAAACTCCTCTTTGCATTATTTTAAGACCACGAAACATTTGGTTAAATGCCTAAAAAGTGCCGGACCAACTGGATTGTAGTGGATATGTGGGCCTGCGGGCCTCTCCAAGCAACAGCCTGGTGTTGACTAGACCACACACTAGAAGGTGAAGGGACGACGACGTTTCGGTCCGTCCTGGACCATTCTCAAATCGATTGTGATAAAGTCGTCCCTTCACCTTCTAGTGCGTGGTTTGGTCAACATACTTTAGCCACGTTATTGTGACTCATCGCCTCCAACAGCCTGGTGGAGCAAGTTATCGTAAGTCAAGCTCGGGCTCGGGGAGTAGAACAACTCTGCCTCCCGAGGGGCAGGGGAGTAAAACAGAGCTGCATGAAGCGAGGCCGTCACTCTACCGTCCAGCCGAAGTGGTTGGGCAGCCTGCGGAGGGAGAGGAAGTTAGTGGCAGATGCTACACTAGTCCCCCACCGTTCAGCCAGCAGTAATTGGAGCTGGTTGTAAGTTGATCACCTGCTAGCGTTCTGGGCCTCTCACCCAGGCCGGGCTTGCACATGCACTAGCGAAACACACTACAGATAAAATACAAAACTTTAAACTTGCTCCTGTAACGACATGTAAGTGTAGAAATTACAGCTGGTGTAAAAATAAAAAGCCCCATAAAACACCTTAACCAACTCTGATATTAACATGGCTCTAATTCTTGTTTTAGTAATTATTTAACTTTTTCGTTTCTCTATACGTAGTGTATGTCCCTTTCCTTATTGTGAGAGTTGTTCAGACTGTGCTGGGACCATTACTCTCTTGTCTCTTTGATGGCTTCACTTGGAACAGTTTGTACCATCAGGTGGGGTGGTTTATTATTATACATTGGGGTCATGAATAACGGCAATGAGGAACCGCTCCTTGTGCCGGTAAGTCCACTACGGGCTCACCATAGCCCGTGCTACTTGCCCCGCTCCTGTGCCGGTAAGTCCACTACGGGCTCACCATAGCCCGTGCTACTTGGAACTTGTACAGAGTAGCTGAATCTATAACTAACGGCAACGGGTAATGACTGACCTCTGGTACTGCATCAGGAAGTTGTTAGACTGCAAAAGGTTTTTGTAAAACTAGATTCAGATTAGCACGGGCTATGGGCGAGCCCGTAGTGGACTTACCCGGCACAGGAGCGGCGCAAGTAGCACGGGCTATGGTGAGCCCGTAGTGGACTTACCCGGCACAGGAGCGGGGCAAGTAGCACGGGCTATGGTGAGCCCGTAGTGGACTTACCTGGCACAGGAGCGGGGCAAGTAGCACGGGCTATGGTGAGCCCGTAGTGGACTTACCCGGCACAGGAGCGGGGCAAGTAGCACGGGCTATGGTGAGCCCGTAGTGGACTTACCTGGCACAGGAGCGGGGCAAGTAGCACGGGCTATGGTGAGCCCGTAGTGGACTTACCCGGCACAGGAGCGGGGCAAGTAGCACGGGCTATGGTGAGCCCGTAGTGGACTTACCTGGCACAGGAGCGGGGCAAGTAGCACGGGCTATGGTGAGCCCGCAGTGGACTTACCTGGCACAGGAGCGGGCAAGTAGCACGGGCTATGGTGAGCCCGCAGTGGACTTACCTGGCACAGGAGCGGCACTGTGGTGAAGGCTTGTTGTTGTTGTTTTAGATTTAGCTACTGGGAACGAAATATCGATGTAGCACGGGGTATGGCGAGCCCGTATTGTGAAGGTGAGGGAGGGAGTTTAAATAGCAAAGCGGCGCGCTGGTTAGTGACATTGACCTTCCTGGGGCGTTGTTCTGGTGGTGGTGGCGGCTAGCGGAAGCAACACGTGTCCTGCTACACTACGCCCCTTACACCACCTCCCTGTCAATCACCCCATCTCCTCCCACACGTCCTTTTTCACACCACCAGCTTTACCTATTCTTCCCCCAACTTTTGACAGTCTGCTCATCTTTACCTACCTTCCTTGCCTTCACCCCCCCGCTGTCCTCCCCAGCAACACGGAGGGGTGTAGGCGGTGCGAGTACTGCAGGCAGTAAGGTAGCCAGTCATTTTTTTTTTTATAGGTCCGCCCGGGTTCGGGACCCGCTTGGGTACACGCGTGCGTGCGTGACGGACAGAAGTCCGAACCCCATCCAGGTACAGTCCAGGATGGTTTTGATTCCGCAGCTTGCGATCGTTAACCTGCATTGGCAAACTTTTGAGTGCAGTTTGAGGAAAGCCTAGGAACACCAGAGTGAATAAAGTGATTGCAAAGCTCCTGGGACCAGATTCACGAAGCAGTTAAGCAAGCACGAACCTGGGCCAGATTCACGAAGCGTTACGCAAGCACTTGCGAACCTGTGGATATTTNCCATGTATATATTATTTAAAACTTCTCTTCTCTTTAGATAGAGAAGAGCAAGCAATTATACCAGGAAATACCAGGTATTATACCAGGAAATCTATATTGAAATAACCCACCCCAGATCAGAGAACTACCTGGACCTTGATGGGGTTCTGGGAGTTCTTCTACTCCCCGAGGCCAGGCTTGACTTGTGAGAGCTTGGTCCACCAGGCTGTTGCTTGGAGCGGCCCGCAGGCCCACATATACCTGCTTGATGGGGTTCTGGGAGTTCTTCTACTCCCCAAGCCCGGCCCGAGGCCAGGCTTGACTTGTGAGAGCTTGGTCCACCAGGCTGTTGCTTGGAGCGGCCCGCAGGCCCACATATACCTGCTTGATGGGGTTCTGGGAGTTCTTCTACTCCCAAGCCCGGCCCGAGGCCAGGCTTGACTGTGAGAGTTTGGTCCACCAGGCTGTTGCTTGGAGCGGCCCGCAGGCCCACATAACATGTACCCTGAGGTACAGAGCAAGGACTGTTCCCTGGGGGTACAGAGCATTGGTGCCAGGACTGTGTGCCCTGGGGGTACAGAGCAGCGGTGCCAGGACTGTGTGCCCTGGGGTACAGAGCAGCGGTGCCAGGACTGTGTGCCCTGGGGGTACAGAGCAGCGGTGCCAGGACTGTGTGCCCTGGGGGTACAGAGCATCGGTGCCAGGACTGTGTGCCCTGGGGGTACAGGGCAGCGGTGCCAGGACTGTGTGCCCTGGGGGTACAGGGCAGCGGTGCCAGGACTGTGTGCCCTGGGGGTACAGAGCATCGGTGCCAGGACTGTGTGCCCTGGGGGTACAGAGCAGCGGTGCCAGGACTGTGTGCCCTGGGGGTACAGGGCAGCGGTGCCAGGACTGTGTGCCCTGGGGTACAGGGCAGCGGTGCCAGGACTGTGTGCCCTGGGGGTACAGAGCAGCGGTGCCAGGACTGTGTGCCCTGGGGGTACAGAGCAAGCGGTGCCAGGACTGTGTGCCCTGGGGGTACAGAGCAGCGGTGCCAGGACTGTGTGCCCTGGGGGTACAGAGCAGCGGTGCCAGGACTGTGTGCCCTGGGGGTACAGAGCAGCGGTGCCAGGACTGTGTGCCCTGGGGTACAGGGCAGCGGTGCCAGGACTGTGTGCCCTGGGGGTACAGAGCAGCGGTGCCAGGACTGTGTGCCCTGGGGTACAGAGCTTTTCACTGCACTTGGACTTGATCATATTTGATTGACTGTCAATCTCTTGCATTCTCTTCGACAAAGTTGAAAAATCCAACGTTCCACTTAACCCGTTACTCTAACTGATCTTATTTTATGGTGGGGATGATTGGGTGCCCTTCACCACCCCTTCCTTGGTGAGGGGGTTTATGGGGGGCCGCGTTCCCTAAGGGGGTGATGAGGTAGTGTTCCCTTAGGGCTGGGAAGGGGAGAAATGGGGAGATGGTTCCTGTTGGACAGTGTGTCGAGGGGAAGGGGGGGGGCGTGTCTTATATTCAACCATTCTTGTAGCAGATGTGGGGGGGGGGCACAGGAAATGACGTAGCGACGTTTTGAGACGATTTGAGCTCAGGAAAAGTTGTACACACTAAGATTCAGCTTCCGCCACACCCACGTTGCCACACACCCACCATAGCCGCCTTCGCGCGCAAACTCCCGCCGTAGCCGCCTTCGCGCGCAAACTGCCGCCGTAGCCGCTCTGGCGTCGTCATTCATCATTAGTGTCAACACGTTAACCTGTAGTGGTTTATTGAGCCTTTGCTCACACTACATGCTCGAGCAGTGTTACTTCAACCATTCATGATTTTTTCTGCAGTCATTCTTGAGGTGGTTGTTTGTTGTCGCCCTCTACTGAGGGATGACTTGACTATACCTGATGAAAGGTGGTTTTTAATCTCTCCCACGTGAGAGCAGTCACGCCTGAAGCACTTGAACTCTTCTAATTGTGCTTGCGGGGGTTGAGCTCTGGCTCTTTGGTCCCGCCTCTCAACCGTCAATCAACAGGTGTACAGGTTCCTGAGCCTATTGGGCTCTATCATATCTACACTTGAAACTGTGTATGGAGTCAGCCTCCACCACATCACTTCCTAATGCATTCCACCTGTTAACTACTCTGACACTGAAAAGTTCTTTCTAACGTCCCTGTGGCTCGTGTGTGTGTGTGTGTGTGTGTGTGTGTGTGTGTGTGTGTGTGTGTGTGTGTGTGTGTGTGTGTGTGTGTGTGTTGTATGGTCCCTCTATTACATAAATGGCCATTCATTTATGCAATGCTAAAAGCAAGTATACATATTTGTTCCCCTCCATGGAGAGGGTCGGGATAAAGGTTCTACTTCTAGTGCAAAGGGTTATTGACCATTCGACTCCCCCCTATTGTACCGATTGAATATTAGAGGTTCCTGATACTCGAATTACACGTATCCTGCTATCGACAGGGCGAGGCTTGCAGTATCCACTTGGTGTTGGTTGACCTTACGGGGGGGGGGGTTAATTTTGCCCCGAGGGGCGAGTTTATTGGGCAGCGCCACTCATCTTGTGAGTGGACTCACCGCCATAGCAGCATGTACAACACTCCCCTATAGGAAGAAAACCCGCTGGGTTGTTCATCCTGTCACTTGTACCCAGACACAGCTGGGACTTGCTTAACTGGGGTGTTGTGTTGGTGATTCTCTGCTTGTGGAGCAGGCCAAGAGGCCTAATCTATGAGGATAGGCTAAGAGGGTTAAACCTACGAGGACAGGCCAAGACAACTAGATGCACAATCCTAGAGAGAAAAAACGGACGGTTTATGATCACTATATAAAAATTACTAGGGGAAATGGACACGTTGGGCAAGGATAGCTCTTAAGCAGGCGATGAGTCACAATAACGTGGCTAAAGTATGTTGACCAGACTTCACACTAGAAGGTGAAGGGACGACGACGTTTCGGTTCGTCCTGGACCATTCTCAAGTCGATCCACTTGAGAATGGTCCAGGACGGACCGAAACGTCGTCGTCCTTTCACCTTCTAGTGTGTGGTCAACATAGCTTTTAAATTGAGAAAAAGTAGGTACCTGATTGGTCCACTGGTCATCCAGGCTGTTGAACGCATCTGCTCGCAGCCTGACGTATTAATCACAGCCTGATTAATCAGAATATCATCAAGAAGTATTTCAAGAGTTCTCTCCTGAACACCATGACCCAACCACTTGGGCTGGACGGTAGAGCGACGGTCTCGCTTCATGCAGGTCAGCGTTCAATCCTCGACCGTCCACAAGTGGTTGGGCACCATTCCTTCCCCCCGTCCCATCCCAAATCCTAATCCTTACCCCTTCCCAGTGCTATATAGTCGTAATGGCTTGGCGCGCTCTCCTGATAGTTCCCTTCCCTTCCTGAACACCATGAGAGATCAGCTCCTATATCTAGCGGATTTAAGCCAGATTCGACAAAGAATTTAAACAGTTAAATTGCAATGCAACCTGTATAGTTTTACCAACAACCTACATGCACTCTGGGGTAGGTGATGGTATCTGAAGGGAGCATTTGGTGAGGAACTCCATTACCTACACCAGAGTGCATGTGTGTGGGGGATTTGTAAAACTTGGGTTGGCAGTAGGTAGGTGCCTCCGGATTCCTGGTGGATTCAGGCGGATTCCAGGGGCCAGATTCACGAAGCAGTTACACGAGGACTTGCGAACGTGTACATCTCTCCTCAATCTTTGACGGCTTTGGTTACATTTATTAAATAGTTTACAAGCATGAAAACTTGCCAATCAACTGTTGTTATTGTTATAAACAGCCTCCTGGTGCTTCGGAGCTCATTAACTGTTTAATAATTGTAAACAAAGCCGCCAAAGATTGAGAAAAAGCTGGACAGGTTCGTAAGTGCTTGCGTAACTGCTTCGTGAATCTGGCCCCAGGTTAAATAACCTTTAGCACGTCAAGCTGGTTCGATCGTCGTCTTCTTCCAATGACACATTCTGGCGTGTATGTATAGTAGTAGGCATCCATACACGCATTCATATACATATGTATATGAACGTTATTTTGATTTGTTGTGTGTGTGTGTAGAAGACTTCACTCCTTGCAGACACTTGGGCAAGTACAGATAGGCAAGTACTGGTGGGTAAGCACACGGGTACTGGGGGTGTATTGGGTGGGGGGGGGGAGGTTGTCACGTGACACCAGGGGGTGTGACTGCTGTTCAAGGACACTATTGCTGCTGCTCACTCCTTGGTCCTAACTCCACTCCTCCTCCTCCCTCTGGTGCACATCTAGTTTTGAAACTGTGTTAACTTAGATTCTGATTCAAAGTTACTCAATTAACTTTGAAAAAAAGATAGTTTTAATCACGAGGTGGAGTTATTTACGCTCAATATTAGCAGTCCCCGTGGCGTAGTGCTAAAGCCACTCGCCCGGCGCGTCGCTAGCGCTTTGGCGTGGGTTCGTATCCTGGCCGGGGAGGATTGACTGGGCGCCAGTCCTTAAAAGTAGCCTCTATTCACCCAGCAGTGAATGAGTACCTGGTTGAGATTTGGCGGGTCGTATTCCAGATAAAAATTAGGATTAAGGACCTGCCCGAAACGCTGTGTTCTAGTGGCTGTACAAGAATGTAACTTTGTGTTTATATAAATAAATACAAATGAACCACTAGAACCGCTAGAACCATTTACGATATTCTATCGTCCCTCCCCCCACCCCAAGAGCACAGGACCAGAGACTACTAACTATACTATAAGTGATCATATTGCTATGGATGTACAACATACATGGCAGGATGTACAACAGTGCCAATAGGAAGAACACTAACGGGCTTGTTCATCCTGTCTATTGTACTGACGCAGCTGCTACTTTTTATCGACTCTTCTTGTGTGTGGTCATATAATGTGGATTTGGTTCTGTTGTTGGGAGAGTTGGATAAAATTGGAAGGGTTGGTGGGAGAGGGATGCTCCCGGGGTAGCGCAGCATCAGAGCATGCATCTCCAGCCTCTCATCTGCATCTCAGGAGCGTGGTCCCAGATGCTCAAGATGATGTGGGAAAAAAAGCCGACTTAATATACACAAACTTAACCAAAACGTTTTGATTGGACCACGGGGTAAACTTGACAAATGTGTAAACACTCTACAGAAGTTGATGAATAGACGACTGCTTCTTAAGGCAAACAGGTCAAGTCGAAGACAGTTACCTCCGCTCTCAAAAGATGTTCCTTATTTGCATTATATTATTTATTTATATTATTCGTTGTGTCGGGGGATGGGTAGCCAGTGTGTATATACATGTTACTTATATCTAGGTCCTTCTCCCCCACGGCCCGGTCTCTGACCAGGCCTCCCGGTTGGTAATCTGGTCAATACCGTCTGGCGTATGAATCACAACCTGGTTGATCACGGTACAAGGCACAATGGGATACACCCATAGTAGGAAAGCAACATGTAAAGGACCTGGGAATAATGTCTGACGACACAGGTGGAAACTCAATACCCAAATGAGCCTCAGAGACCTTGGAACTTTTTTTTGTGTCAGAATATTTATAATATGAAACGAGGAAATGATGAGGTGGAGGCAGACTCCATACACGTTTTCAAATGTAGATATGATAGAGCCCAATCGGTTCAGGAATCTGTACAGCTATTGTACTATCTTCATTAATCGATAGCAGCCCGTGGTAGTTACAGCCCCGTTACAACGCATCTCCTGTGCCAGGTAAGTCCAGTATGGGATCGCCATAGTCCGTGCTACTTGGAAGTTTTTGTTCAGAGTAGCTAAATCTAAATCTAACGGATAGCAGCCTCGTTAGACGTAGAGATGAAAGTCTCGTCCTAATCACACACTCAGACCTTGACAAGGCACTTAGGAGAGTAAGACAAGATTTTCTTGGTGTAAATTTCTTAAATTAATTTCACAAATATACAAGTGGTTTTTTTATATTGTATTATTTTTAGTATTATATATTTTTTGTTTAAGGTAGACCTGCATTTGTGTAGCTGCCCAAGACTTATGTAGGGGAGCACTGTGTCAACAAACTACGTCAGGGCTAAAAACTCCCCATTTGCAGGATGGTTAGTCATAGAGGGGCCACATGTTGAGTAGTCTGCACTGGCAAACTCTTATGTGCACTGCGACTATACTCTGTGCACGGCAAACTCTATGTGCACAGCGACTATAAGGAATATTGCCGGAACAACCGTGGACATCTTCAAGAGAAAACTGGACTGTTTCCTAAGAGAAGTCCCGGATCAGCCGGGCTGTGGTGGGTATGTGGCTCTGTGGGCCGCTCCAAGCAACAGCCTGGTGGACCAAACTCTCACAAGTCGAGCCTGGCCTCGGGCCGGGCTTGGGGAGTAGAAGAACTCCAGAACCCCATCAACCAGTTAATCAACCAGGTGCAGTATGAGGATATCCTAAGGAACACAAAGGATATCCTAAAAAAAACACAAAGGATATCCTAAAGGTGATATCCCATGCCACGTCTTGTGATGTCCTAATCTTCATCATTCATTCATTCTTTAAGACTGGTTTACTGGCCATTAATCACCTTTGGAGTCTCTCTCTGAACTGGGCTGTGATTCATGGGCCAGGCTGCTAACAGGTGCCTCTAACAGCCTGGTTGACTAACCACCAACCAGGAGGCCTAGCCACCAACCAGGAGGCCTAGCCACCAACCAGGAGGCCTAGCCACCAACCAGGAGGCCTAGTCACTGCCGCGAGGACGTTGAACCTCGGAATTAACGAAAGGAAAGTTAACGATTTGGAGAGAATTCTGCTTCCGCAGACTGGCTTGTGGGCGATGAGTCACAATAACGTGGCTAAAGTATGTTGACCAGACCACACACTATAGAAGGTGAAGGGACGACTTGAGAATGGTCCAGGACGGACCGAAACGTCGTCGTCCCTTCACCTTCTAGTGTGTGGTTTGTTCAACTGACTTGTGCTCAGGGGGGACTCGTATGGTGTTCCGATCTCTAGTTTATTAGGAATTAGAATTAGAATTAGAATTATTCTAATTAGTTTTAAATATGTAAACATTGACTTGATTAGCTAATATCTGGTGTTCATTTTGTGTAAATGATTTTACTTGTCAGTTTGTGGGGCTTATTTTGGTTAAAGTTTGTGGTAGTGAAGTTTGTTTAGGGAGGGAGGGATTTATCAAGGGGAAAGCGCCAAGCCATTATGTCTATATAGCACTTGGAAGGGGTTGGGATGGGACGGGACGGGACGGGACGAGGCAGGGAAGGAATGGTGCCCAACCCCTTGTAGACTGTCGGGGATTGAACGCCGACCCGCATGACGGGAGGCCGTCGCTCTACCGTCCACCCCCAAAGGGTAGTGAAGTGTGTTTAAGAGAGTGTGGGTTGGTGTAGTGAGGAGCGAGTGAAGGCTTGAGTCACCGCCTTGCTAACCTTAACCTCACCTTAACCTCGGTGAACGGCGCCCCGCTTCTGTGGCAGGTAAGTCCACTACGGGCTCACCATAGCCCGTGCTACTTGGAACTTGTTCCGAGTAGCTGAATGTATAACAAACAACAACCACTCTGTGAACACTGTTCCCGCCGCCCGAACAGTCCTCCACTTTTGTATATATCTATAAAAAAAAAGTTGTTACATTCTTATACAGCCACTAGTACGCGTAGCGTTTCGGGCAGGTCCCTGGAATACGATCCCCCGCCGCGAAGAATCGTTGTTACAACCAAGTACACATTTTACTGTTGAGTTAAACAGAGGCTACAGTTAAGGATTTGCGCCCAGTAAATCCTCCCCGGCCAGGATACGAACCCATGACAAAGCGCTCGCGGAACGCCAGGCGAGTGTCTTACCACTACACCACGGAGACTGGACTTCTCGCCAAACACACTAAATGACCACAGTCGCCAGTCCTTGAGGTACTCTCAGTACTGTGTGTACATTGTGAACACTTGAACGTTCACCTCTGCTACCAGAGAGCACTGTATAAACATCAGAGGTCCGCGGTTGTTCAACGTCCTCCCAGCGACTATAAGAGATATTGCCGGAACAACCGTGGATATCTTCCAAGAGAAAACCGGACTGTTTTCTAAGAGAAGTTCCGGATCAGCCGGGCTGTGGTGGGCCTGCGGGCCGCTCCAAGCAACAGCCTGGTGGACCAAACTCTCACAAGTCAAGCCTGGCCTCGGGCCGGGCTTGGGGAGTAGAAGAACTCCCAGAACCCCATCAACCAGGTATCAACCAGGTACCATCTTGGTATACGCTCCACCCGCTGTCTTCACTCTCAAGACATTTTCATAAGTTTACTTCTTGAAATTTAAGTCAGTTCTCTTTTCTTGCCAGGAATGGGGAGGGGGGGGGGGTGTACCGGGACACAGGTGGTGCCCAGCCCTTGAGAAAGTGGTTGGTGACCCAGCCCTGATCCCTCTCTCTCTCTCTCTCCTGCTCACACCTGTTCACGTTTCCTCCACCCTGGTGACCTCTGGTCGCCGGGTCCTGCTCTGCTAGCCCCTCCTTCCCTCCCTCCCTCCCTCCCTCCCTCCCTCGTCGTTTAAGACATAAGAACATAAGAACAAAGGTAACTGCAGAAGGCCTATTGGCCCATACGAGGCAGCTCCTATCTATAACCACCCAATCCCACTCATATACTTGTCCAACCCGCGCTTGAAACAATCGAGGGATCCCACCTCCACCACGTTATGCGGTAATTGGTTCCACAAAACAACCCTGTTACCGAACCAGTATTTACCCAAGTCTTTCCTAAATCTAAACTTATCCAATTTATACCCATTGTTTCGTGTTCTGTCCTGTGTTGATACTTTTAATACCCTATTAATATCTCCTTTGTTATGTCCATTCATCCACTTGTAAACCTCTATCATGTCACCCCTAACTCTTCGCCTTTCCAGTGAATGAAATTTAAGCTTTGTTAATCTTTCTTCGTACTAAAGATTTCTAATTTGGGGAATTAACTTAGTCATCCTACGCTGGACACGTTCAAGTGAATTTATATCCATTCTATAGTACGGCGACCAAAACTGAACTGCATAATCTAAATGGGGCCTAACCAGAGCAAGATATAGCTGAAGAACCACACCAGGTGTCTTGTTACTAACGCTTCGATTAATAAATCGCTTCGATTAATAACATGTCACATGTCACTAGGTATCTTGAGGAGACACTTCCCGTGCCACACCCACCTCTATATGGTGGGGGGGGGGGCCTCCAGACTTGCCGTGATTTCAGTTGAAATTCGGTTACAAAAGACTGACAAGTCACGGTGGTCTAGTGGTAGAGTAAGCGGCTTGGCAATGCCTTAGGTTCGCGCCCACCTATAGGCCTAGTGAGCCGGTCGGCCGGGCGTACAACACGCTGGACTTGTGATCCTGTGGTCCTGGGTTCGATCCCAGGCGCCGGCGAGAAAAAATGGGCAGAGTTTCTTTCACCCTATGCGCCTATTACCTAGCAGTAAAATAGGTACCTGGGTGTTAGTCAGCTGTCACGGGCTGCTTCCTGGGGGTGGAGGCCTGGTCGAGGACCGGGACGCGGGGACACTAAAGCCCCGAAATCATCTCAAGATAACTTCAAGATAGTAGATTTTCTCATTGGGTATAAACTCGCCGGTGGGTTACTGTGTGTATTTCGGGGTTCCATGTCAACTCTGCTTTTCGAGGAAGCTGTTTGGCACTTTCTTCCTTGCTACTTGGGGTCTCTTTCTTGCATCTTGGTCTTCGAGTTATCACAGTGTGTTCAGATTTGGAGCCTAATATCTTCCAAGTGTAAATTATTATAACGCTCTCTCGCCTGTGCTGTAGAGAGTAATTTAAAAATTGTAACCATTCTCGGTTATTTGATAATTTAGATGTTTTATTGTGTGGTTTCGCGAAGTAAAATGTTTGCACAATGGCGCATTGTGCAATTGTGCCATTCTATTGGTGTGATATTCATATTACATTTTGTCCGCAGTTTACCAATAAATTAAAACGGTTTACTGCATGTGCGCCGTGACCGTATGTAAATAATACTGTAGAAAAAAAATTAAGTTCTGTGCATTGGAATTCTGGACTTCGAGGCTTGGAGCTACCATTCACTGATAAAGTTAATTCCCAATTTGTCATTAATGACTTGCTTTAAATTAACTCTAAAAAAACTCCTACACAATGTCCACCTTATCAGACATGTGGAGTGTTGAGTAGGCCTACTTCAGGCTTCCCGTGTGGGTTGTGACGTCACGTTTAAAAGGCCTATACTGGCGTGCCATCAGCGAGATGTTCCACTCAAAACTGAGGTATTCCCAGACATCTGCGCACATACGGGACCAAAGAGCTGAAGCTCAACCCCTGGAAGCACAACTAGGTTAGTATATGCTCATCCCTCCACATAGGCTGTTTTTTTTACGGGCTATTCATGCCCGTGCCACCTCTTGGGTGGCTTAATCTTCATCAATAAATCGGTATGCTCTTTTTGCGGCCGCCAGGAGGCTCTCGGTGATGGTTCTACGACTCTCGCCGACTTTGTGCAATGTTGTGTTCATGTCTTCTAATATAAACAGTACAGGGTCCTCTGTGGCCAAAGTCTTAAACTGTTGAACTTAGAACATGTCCAGTCACAAACGTGCTCTTGTTCAGGCCACACCTGTCCCACTCCCCCTGGGGGGGGGGGAACCTGTCCCTCCCCACCAGGGGGCTACACCTGTCTTGGGGGGCCTGTCCCTCCCCACCAGGGGGCTACACCTGCCCTGGGGGACCTGTCCCTCCCCACCAGGGGGCTACACCTGCCTTGGGGGGCCTGTCCCTCCCCACCAGGGGGCTACACCTGCCTTGGGGGACCTGTCCCTCCCCACCAGGGGGCTACACCTGCCTTGGGGGACCTGTCCCTCCCCACCAGGGGGCTACACCTGCCTTGGGGGCCTGTCCCTCCCCACCAGGGGGCTACACCTGCCTTGGGGGACCTGTCCCTCCCCACCAGGGGGCTACACCTGCCTTGGGGGACCTGTCCCTCCCCACCAGGGGGCTACACCTGCCTTGGGGGGCAACCTGTAATATGGTCAATCAGATGATGGGGTTCTGGGGAGGGGGTGGGGGGAGGAGGGTCTTGGGGTAGTGGGAGGGGGTCTTGGGGGGGGGGAGGGGGTCTTTGGGGGGGGGGGGGGGTCCTTGGGGTAGTGGGGGGGTACAAGGGTCGTTTGGTCACCTCTGACTCATGCGCTTGCAATTCATGTTGTCCTTATCTAGCTGTGAGACTCCAGCTGGTGCACAGTACGTGTGCTGGGGGAGGGGGGGCAGGTGGTGCACGGTTCGTGTGCAAGGGGGCAGGTGGTGCACAGGTGCGTGTGCAAGGGGGAGGTGGTGCACAGTGCGTGTGCAAGGGGGCAGGTGGTGCACAGTGCGTGTGCAAGGGGCAGGTGGTGCACAGTACTGTGCAAGGGGGCGGGTGGTGCACAGTACGTGTGCAAGGGGGCAGGTGGTGCACAGTACGTGTGCAAGGGGGCAGGTGGTGCACAGTACGTGTGCAAGGGGGCAGGTGGTGCACAGTACGTGTGCAAGGGGGCAGGTGGTGCACAGTGCGTGTGCAAGGGGGCAGGTGGTGCACAGTACGTGTGCAAGGGGGCGGGTGGTGCACAGTACGTGTGCAAGGGGGCAGGTGGTGCACAGTACGTGTGCAAGGGGGCAGGTGGTGCACAGTGCGTGTGCAAGGGGGCAGGTGGTGCACAGTACGTGTGCAACGTTTTGCATCACAAATTTCGTGCTAATCCTAAGAGTCCTTTTGAACACAACTTTTATACAAAATATACAAAAGGGAGTAGGGGGTGGTGGGCCCCCCCTCACTACGTGGGCAAGCGCTCAGATGGGCAAGCGCTCAGATGGGCAAGCACCCAGATGGGCAAGCACCCAGATGGGCAGGCGCTCAGATGGGCAAGCACCCAGATGGGCAGGCGCTCAGATGGGCAAGCACCCAGATGGGCAGGCGCTCAGATGGGCAAGCACCCAGATGGGCAAGCACCCAGATGGGCAGGCGCTCAGATGGGCAGGCGCTCAGATGGGCAGGCGCTCAGATGGGCAGGCGCTCAGATGGGCAGGCGCTCAGATGGGCAGGCGCTCAGATGGGCAGGCGCTCAGATGGGCAGGCGCTCAGATGGGCAGGCGCCCAGATGGGCAGGCGCCCAGATGGGCAGGCGCCCAGATGGGCAGGCGCTCAGATGGGCAGGCGCCCAGATGGGCAGGCGCCCAGATGGGCAGGCGCCCAGATGGGCAGGCGCCCAGATGGGCAGGCGCCCAGATGGGCAGGCGCCCAGATGGGCAGGCGGTCAGATGGGCAGGCGCTCAGATGGGCAGGCGCTCAGATGGGCAAGCGCTCAGATGGGCAAGCACCCAGATGGGCAGGCGCTCAGATGGGCAGGCGCTCAGATGGGCAGGCGCCCAGATGGGCAGGCGCTCAGATGGGCAGGCGCTCAGATGGGCAAGCACCCAGATGGGCAGGCGCTCAGATGGGCAAGCACCCAGATGGGCAAGCACCCAGATGGGCAGGCGCTCAGATGGGCAAGCGCTCAGATGGGCAAGGTGTAAAGATTGGGATGAGATAGAGCAGAAGGTTATCAGCATGAACAAGGTACGGAGGATAGCTGGACATATAATGATGCAGTAAGGTTATCTTATCAGTGATAACGTGGAGATGCCATCAGCAGCCTCACCGGGTGAAGACGACGCCTCGCTGTGGTAGTCAAGTTAAAAGCGTCTTGAACAAACGGCTTCTGCCAGACGCCGGTGGCTTGTCGTCCCTCGAGGCGTCGTGGCGTGAACGACGGTACATAGTTCTAGTAGGCTATTACCTGGGACGTCTAGCTTTTAAACTAGGCTCTCTGTATTAAAACTCTTGAAAACTGGCACAGGTAAATTCTGGAGGGGGTTATGGGAGTTCTCCCCGGCCTGAGGCCAGGCTCGACTTGTGATAACTTGGTGCAACAGGCTGTTGCTTGGAGCGACCCGCAGGCCCACATATCCGCTACAGCCTGGTTGGTCGGGCACTTCTTGCAAGAACTTGTCTAAGTGTGTCTTGAATACGTCACCTTTGTTCCGGCAATATTTATAATGCTTGCTGGAAGGATGTTGAACAGCTGTTGGCCTCTGATGTTCAGTGTTCTGATCGTGCCTATGGCACCTCTGATCCTCACTGATTCTATTCTGCATTTCCTTAAGTGTCTTTCGCTCCAGTATGTTGTTGTTCTACTGTGCAAATTCTGGACCTGACCCTCCAGTATCTTTCATGCACGGGAGACATCTCCTGTCCACGAGGCTAACCATAGCCCGTGCTTCTTGCCCCGCTCCTGTGCCAGGTAAGTTACGGGCTCACCATAGCCCGTGTTTCTTGGAACTTGTTCCGAGTAGCTGAATCTATAACAACAGCAACAACAACATCTTTCATGCATATATTATTTGATAGCTTTCTCGTATCCATTCCAGAGTACATTTTGAGAGCTTTGAGACGGTCCCGATAATTTAGATGTTTTAACGTTTACAGGCTCTGAAGGGGGAAGTGAGTACCGTTCAATACTCGAAGATGGGGCAGCGCCAGGGATTTAAATAGTATTAGCAGTGCTGTGGGGTCTCTGGATGGATTATGACAACGTTCAAATCCTATCACTTTCCTGGCCGCCACCGCTATATTTGCTCGGTTATGTTCACTAAATGTCAGGTCGTCAGACATAATAATTCCCAGGGGCCAGATTCACGAAAGCACTTGCCCAAACACTTACGAACCTGTTCATCTTTTCTCAATCTTTGGCGGCTTTGTTTACAATTATTAAACAGTTAATGAGCTCCGAAGCACCAGGAGGCTGTTTATAACAATAAACAAAGATAACAAAGATAACGATAACAAAGATCATCCTTTGCAGATGGTGATTTTTAGTATAAGTTATTAAGGCCACATCATCCCTCCAAATTAATTAAAACTTTTGATGTGCCGTAAAAACACATGTTCAGTGTTGTAAAAATATATCGTATCAAATCCTGAATGACATAAAGCAGTCGTCAAATTCTTGAGGTTATCTTGAGATGATTTCGGGGCGTTAGTGTCCCCGCGGCCCGGTCCTCGACCAGGCCTCCACCCTCAGGAAGCAGCCCGTGACAGCTGACTAACTTCCAAGTACCTATTTACTGCTAGGTAACAGGGGCATCAGGGTGAAAGAAACTCTGCCCATCGTTTCTCGCCGGCGCCCGGGATCGAACCCGGGACCACAGGATCACGCGTCCAGTGTTCTGTCCGCTCAGCCACCGGCTCAAATTGCACCATAGAACGGAAAAAACTATTAAAAACGGGACTTACGTCGAAAGACCTTACTTGTAAACTCCTCAAAGCCATTCATAACTGCAAGATAAGTGACAAGTTCTTGTTATCAAGAGTTTCAAACAGTTGCCAACCTGTAATAGAACTTCTTAAGAACACTAGTAGCATCTTGGGTGGAACATTGTTGCACATCTCCAGCTTTAAATGTTGCAGGGAAAGTTGCTGACTTTGAGAACGTGCACAGAACTTGTACTACTTAAATATATTAAATTAAACCAAAATTGCAGTAGGGAGACACATGAAATCCCTCAAATTGCATTCCCTGGAGCGCAGGCAAAGATGCTGACCTAGA
>WNGS01145354.1:5214534-5280310 GCA_020271785.1 Procambarus virginalis
GCCAATGTGGGTTAGTTACTGATGCCTTCTATTATGGTAAAACTGTACTTGCTATACGAGTCTTCTGGACTTGGAGCTTTCCTTTTGATAATTACTTTCCTAGTCTTGAAATATGTAGTGGATATGAAGGCTGTAAGAAAAGTGGTTGTGTAGAAATGTTAGCGTATCACAAGTACCATACCAGAAGGTTAAAGAATTCATAAAGAATATCATCAAAAATAGAACTTGGAAGAAAATAAATACTAGATGCAATTTAATTCAAAATAAGTAAACTCAATCTGATGGATGATTCCAGAATACCACAAAGATTTTAACTTATTGTTTAACAGGTGATACTTGAGGCAGAGAAAAGCAAAAGTGTATAGAATAGAGAACAGAACCGAAGGAATCGTTGCATAAATAAAACAAGAGTAGTGATTTCAGCACTTAATTTATCTGGATCAATGCACTGGAAAATGTCCGATTAATCCTATTGTCAAAAAGCACCAAGAGCAGATTGTCAGTGACTGCAATTGGCAACCTAAAAAACTTTCATACCTTCAAAACTACAGTATTAAATTTCATGAACATGGTGCATGTTTTATTCAGAGTGGCACCATCTGTTGGCAAAAAAGTGCATCGACAAAAACATCACCATGTGACAAGCCGCAAGTGAACTGCCACCACCTGCGCCGTCTCCCACACTCGCCTTGCTCTCGCCAGTAATCTGATTTCTTCACTTCATTCACAATAAATAAGGTATGTAATATTTATACATCATGAAATGTTGCAAAAGTTATATATACCTTTGTGAATTGGATTAGTTTCCTATGTTGATTTAATAAATTTATTTGGGGTTGTGTGTAAAATGTATTCTTTCTCGTTCTAGACTTGTCCCGCTCCCATTCAGAGTACCATAGCTGCCAGTTGTACAAAAGGGTAGAAGATGACTAAAAAGAAAATAGTACTGTACTTCCGACTGATACCGTTATAGACAGAATCGGATGAGATTAGGTGTCGAGTGGCGACACGCATGAAGAGATGAGGCTCGGTGACCCAGCCACATGTATGTAAACGGCTGCACAAATCGGACCATAACATACTTGCTGCATGGGTTAAGTGATAGATGATGAATTAAATCCATCGACTGTAACTGATTTGCAGATACCCCTCTAATGAAATATATTTGCAATTTGTCACCCTTAGTGCTTTGAGAATTTTTTTCCTAGTGATAAAATTATTTCACATGAAACAGACTTGGAAACCACAGTTACAGATAAAGGCATCCTAGCAAAAAGGCCATGAAAATCAAAGATCAAATAATATTTCGGTGAAAATAAATATAAGCATAATGTCTGTGATGCGTGTTGGGCGGGGTGAGTATAGTTTACAAGCCCACACTGTAGTCGTCCTTCAACGATGGATTCATGTCTACCAAAGCTGGTCATGGCCTTATTTTCAAAGATATCAGTTGATAATGAAATCGCAAGTGCAGATAAAAACTGGCTGCATACAATAAGGCCAATGCTATAACAAGTACAGAAATTCTACCTAAAGATATTCTATATAATTGTAACAAAGAAGTTTTTGTGAAGAAAAATTAACTAGTTCAAGGAAAGCTGTTCTTCAAACAATACCTGCTTTCTTAACCCTAGGGTAATGAATTGTTTATCGTAGGATAAATTAATGAATTGGTCTGGCGCTGTGTGATATAAACGCAAATTACATTCCAAAATTAATGTATGCTGGCATGTACAGCTTTGTGAAAGTACGGCTTTGTGAGAGCCGCTTAAAAATGTTGAAAGACTTGCATTGCCTTGGACAATTATACTTGTATTTACTTGTATAATATGCCTTGGCAGATTAATGTTGTTGCATTTAGCACTGTTAAGAGTTGGCAGAATTGGTCCTCCTACTGACATGCCATCACAGAATAGTTGCACTGCCTATGATATGGCATGTCAACAGACAATATTATTTTGTACCAGGCAGGACACATGGACTGTAAATCTGCTGTCAACAGTAGGAGACAGCAGTGTAAAGTTAAAACCAAATCAAGACAGAAAAAGTATTAAATGTACATATAATATAAAGATCATGGATGTAGTAATAGGTTTAATGAATTATGTTCGACAGTCATTAAAGTGAAAGTCAATTAAATGGTACATGACTTCTTCATCACAATATACTAGATATATTTCATGGCAAGTGCTGTCTGTCTCTCACTGTGGAGATCGTGTCAACATTGCTTTTCCCCCATGTATCCTCCTCGAAATGATGCATTAGTAAGTTCTTTTCCGCCACTCCTGCCTGGTACACTCTTTTCTCCCGCCCCTTTGGATATCACACGTAATCAATTTAGCTTTACTGAGGTCTATGAGTGAAACCTCCCATTGCTAACAGTTGCTTAGTCTGACAGTTTACCACTTTTGGTGGATATTTGTGCAGGTTCTCCTGTGCTTGAGGGGTTGTAGATCAGTTTTGTTCACAATTTTCCAACAATCGGTGTTATTTTTCTTCTTGAGATGGTTATCTTGAGATGATTTGGGGCTTATCGTCCCTGTGGCCCGGTCCTCGACCAGGCCTCCTTTTTGTTACACACCACCAGGAAGCAGCCAGTAGCAGCTGTAACTCCCAGGTACCTATTTACTGCTAGGTAACAAGGGCATCAGGGTGAAAAACTATGCCCATTATATCTACCTCCTCCAGGAATCGAAACCAGAACTTCAGGACTACGAATCCAAAGCGCTGTCCACTCAGTGTCTGAGTGGACAGTCTTTGCCAAAGACTGGTCCGAGTCTTAGCCAAAAGTGACCTCGAAGTCTGGTTGATGTCATCTCCTCCATTCCTTTCAGCTCATGTAAGGGCAATATTAAAATGAACAGCATCAGTATGAAATCCCTGTGAAGCACCAAACCTGAAGTGCAGAGGTCTGGGATACAACAACTCGTGCCAAGAGAAGAAAAATGCTACCAGAAAGGCAGAGTACCCCAAAACAACCAACTGCATAGAGAAACAACGCTGCTATGTACACACTTTTTTAACCAGTTACCACAGATAGTTAACTCTCTTAACTATCAGATGACAGACAGACAGACAGACAGACCAGGGGTACTGCCAGATTGCTACACCAGACATGTGCTGCCCAAAAACTACCCCCAAAGCCCTTGAAAAGGGAAGCATAAAAATGAAGCCACCAAAGGGACCCAGAGATTTTATTACACACAATGCCGAATTTCTGGAAGGGCTTGCTCGGCTAACTCACCATGGACCTCGACAAAACCAGGGTTTGCCAAAGACAGTGGAAGGAGAATGCAGTAATGCCAAAAAGAGTATAAGTGGCAGATAACTACCAAACACCATGGTAGCCCACATGGAAACAGTGTGCTTCTCTGGGCCAAAAGAATAACCCCCCCACTTCCAAGAGAGATCATGAAGCTCGCCAATCCTACAACCAGGATAGAGCACCAACAAAAGTCCCTTCTTAAACAAATCAAACAAAGGGAGCACACACAAACGAGAAGAGAACGAGAGCAAGATCCAGAAGCCAAGAAGGTTCAGGAGTGTTAGCAGGCCAGAGGCGAAGGAAAGCACAAGAACTTCTGAAACAGCACTGACAATACATCAACTTCTAGAGCCAACAGAAGTGATTCCATCAAGGTCGACCAATATGAAGTAGTAATACTAGGCAAGAAATACCGATCAACAAAAATCCATGGGAAAAAAAAGGACAACACAACTGAACTGCGGTTAATGGAAAGTCTTATATAGTAGCTCAAGCAGCTTTAGAGTTTTACATCAGTTGTGGCCTCACCGTACATACCTGTCTCGTAGGTACTGATGTAGTCTCTCCTGAGGATATATTCCTTGGTGTAGATATTCTTACTAGATTCTCTTTAGTTTTGTCTGTAGGCAAGTCTCCTAGTGCATGTAGACTGATTTACAGCTGTTTACATCTCTAGCTGCTATCTTTAGTAAAAAGCCTTAGTTGTCAGCATTCATCTTTCTAAAAATGTTTAATGAAGACAGACCCTAACCAAGCTGTTCAAAACTCCTGCTTCATTCATTCCTGCCCAAAGGTAGTCTCTCGACTCCCTCACTTTTATCCACATTGTTTTAGGCCACAAAAGTGCTCCTGGGAAGTAGCACTCTTGTCCAGGGGTGCGTCAGTAATGTCTATCCCACACCATGTTGCTTCAGTCATAGCTGAAGATGTGTATCTTCCAGCAGTGAACTTGTCTAACCAACTGGTTCATTCCTATATTGGAGATAGATTTACAGAAGCCTTTTATAATTTTGGATGAATGCATTGTGGATCCAGATTTGTGGAAAATTACATTACCATCGATCAAATCAATCACAAGAAGATAACCATTAGATATATAAATCCAATATAAATTTTTATGTATGTAGGTACATCACATGGCTCTCGTGGACAATGAAGCACACAAGTCCTCACCAAGGCTATAAATAGCCAAATCACATGGGCTCTTCTCAACAAAGCCAGCTACAAGCAGGCACCCACCACAGATTGCTTAATCCAAGTGACATTGACACCAACGTCAAAAGCCTTTGATATGATTAAATTCTTCCTTATAAAAGTAATGTAATACATAAGCATCTTCAAATCAATAATAGCTTATTCCTATACTCACTCAAAAAAAATTGTTTTCAACTAGGAAAAATATTAAATCCTGCCCCTAGCAACCTGTTTACATATAGGAGGAGCAGAACCACAGGCACACCGTGCCCTCACTCGTGTTAACATTCAAGCAGAATTGTCAAGTATTGCATTACAGGCTGAAAATCAGCATTAAAACACTGCATAAGCGTTACATAATTGGTGTATAGCATACACATCTATGTGTAGAGCATTATCAAAGAGTGTGTAGCATCTAGGACATTCACTCATTAATATCCACCAAAGCGAGACTGGAGTTTCAGCACATACATGCCACACCACGGTGTATCACTCCAGTCAATACCACAGCGTTATTGGCATCAATTCCCATACAGCAGATACAGTACCTCAATTTACACATCAAAATATTGTGCCAGATCACAGCAAGAGTGATCATAAGTTTGGCAATGGTCAGACTAGGCAGTGTTGCAGGTGATGAGTCACAATAATGTGGCTAAAGTATGTTGACCAGACCACACACTAGAAGGTGAAGGGACGACGACGTTTCGGTCCGTCCTGGACCATTCTCAAGTCGATTGTGATGAAGTAGAGACAGGCAATAAATAGGCAAGAGAGAGCTGAGGAGCAAAGTAAGGTGTAGTAGAGGGGATAGTAATAATAATAATAAGAGCTGCAGAAGGCCTATTGGCCCATACGAGGCAGCTCATATGGGCTGCCTCGTATGGGCCAATAGGCCTTCTGCAGCCTATTGCACTGCAAAAATAGGCAGTGTTCTTCAACCTACAGTCTGGGATAAGTTAAATGTACACTTTTACTTGACTGGCCAATTAGGGTAATTGTGTCATTAATAATTCCTTTTCAGAGCTGTCGATCATTACACCGTGGGCAAAATACCCAAATTCAAATTAAGAAGCTATTAATTAGTTTATTTTTATCCAAAAATATTATCAATATATTATCATTCCCAGTTAAAACTTATAAAGTCTTAAAGTTTAGCAATACATGTACTTGAAGATAATCAATTAATCTATTACATAGTTATGTAATATTTCCCTCAAGATAAAAAAAAAATAATATGCTAATGATATATACAGTTACAATCATGGTTGCAATCAATTCTGTTATTTACAATAACTATTTAGTGCATTAGGCTAAATACAAGTTTAGCAAAATTACACATTTTGTGAATCAGTCCATCTGCAGTATAGTAATTAGTATTGATCTAACCATTTTATTAATCTAACCCTTTATGTACAATTTACCGATGTGGATAAATCCCAACAGTTTCTTCAACCAATAGCAAACAGTTGCCTATTGCAAGGAAATATTAACCTTGAGGAACTCGAGAGACCCGTTAAGAGCTTGATTCATAGGCAGCCGAGGGGCCCGAGGGCCGAGTGAACGGCGCTTGGGATTCGTAGTCCTGAGGTTCCGGGTTCAATACATGGTGAAGGTGGAAACAAACAGGTAGTTTCTTTCATCCTGATGCACCTGTTCACCTAGCAGTAAATAGGTACCTGGGAGTTAGACGGCTGCTACGGGCTGCTTCCTGGGGATGTGTAACAAAAGTTGGCCTGATCGAGGACCGGGCCGCAGGGACGCTAAGCCCCGAAATCAAGATGACCAAGATTGGCAGTACAGACACGAGATCAGAGCTAAGCAATAATTTGTATTTTAATCTCGCTAATATTTTTTAAGGCATGTTAAATTTTATCATACTGTACTTGCATTCATAAGATCTTTATCTAGGTTTTTACCATAAAACTGTCAACCTAGCCAACATCTCTCAAGTTAATATGTGCAGTATTAATATGTCACCTAGCACAAATGTGTAATTACCCAAGAGTAACTACCCAAGTGTAGTTACAGGGCGAGATCTACACTCGTGGTGTCCCGTCTTCCCAGCACTGTCATGCAACACTTTGAAGTGACTAACGGTTGTGTGTGCACGCATGCACTCTGTTAATTGCTAATAGGGAGACTGTTGAAGAAAAGTTACAGATCATAAAATCTGAATTAGCATCATGTTTCTCCTTCAGAGAAAAAAAGAATTGAGATATGTGCTAAAGTTTCAGAACCTCGCCGCATTTTATGAAGGCAATATAGGATTCCTCCCTGAATTCCATGTGGAATATGTATATCCACCATTATATAACAAATCATTTATGGTCTACAGACTGTGAATCTTTGCATAGCAACCACTAGCTAGTCTAACCAGCTGTCACATCATTAAACATCACCGTGCTAACTAAATGTACCCACTTCTCTCTTTGCAGTACGATTTATTGATACAAGATTGCAATACAGTCTCTAAAAATACAGCTTTCCAGTAATTCAGGCATTTAGATACTAACCAAATTAGATGGACATATTTGGATCCAAGTTGATAAAAGTACTGTGATTGGCAGCCACCCCCCCCCCCCTTCTCCTCCCCAAACCACTGTGCTACAGGGGGAGCCGGTCGGCCGAGCGGACAGCACGCTGGACTTTTGATCCTGTGGTCCTGGGTTCGATCCCAGGCGCCGGCGAGAAACAATGGGCAGAGTTTCTTTCACCCTATGCCCCTGTTACCTAGCAGTAAAATAGGTACCTGGGTGTTAGTCAGCTGTCACGGGCTGCTTCCTGGGGTGGAGGCCTGGTCGAGGACCGGGCCGCAGGGACACTAAAAAGCCCCGAAATCATCTCAAGATAACCTCAAGGTAACCTACAGGAAGGAGCACACACTTGCACCAACAAGTTTCCACCCGATACTCCTTTAACGGCCACTTCTGACCAAGAGTTTTGCTGGACATTTATAGAATAATAATATTGCTGCACACTTCATCAACCCTTAAAGAATGATCATATGAAAAATGCATGGGGTAATGCTCGATGCTTGGGGTAATGTAGTTGTCATGTGTTTATTTAAACGATTACTGTCTGGGTTTTACACGCATAATGGAAATTCGGGATAAGGATATAATAGCTATGTGGATGATACAAGCTGCCACATATATGGGACAATACAAGGCAACTTCTATTTATACTGAATTTATATAAACAGGAGCTCCATCACATGGGCCAATAGACCCATATGAGGCAGCTCCTATACACCTGTACGGATATAAATGGATATACAGTACATGGATCACTAATTCCTCCGAGCTTCAGTAGTTGTTGGGGAAAGTCGAATATTCCAGTTTGGCAGCAGGATGCCACTTCTGGAAACTTTCCTTATTAAGGCCCAGTTGATAGAGCTTCGGCCTTATACACGTGTAGTCCACGGTTCAAGACTCTTAGAGCCCAGGTATGTAGAATTAACTGAACATTTATTAAAAACTAGAAAAATGTCAAAATGATGCCAAATTCAACAATTTTAATTTCAAATCACAAAGTGAAAAAACGTAAAAAAAAAAACATTAAAATATTGCTAAAGAAAACATTTTCCCACCACCCATCGAGCACCTTAACCACTGCACTGCCATCGGACAAAACATGGGGGTGAGCTGTGTGGCACCCAACTCTTGAGCAATGTTAGGATATCTTAAAACTCAAAACGTGCATGCGGTAGGTTGGGTACGAGATGGACGCCCGAGACCTCCAGTGGGCGGCAGCTATCTTAAAATAAAAAATCACAACATGCCCCAGGGCTGCGGGTTGGCTCAGATCAGAGCGAGCAGCCATGGCTGGCACATGCACCTCCGACTCCCAATTCCCTGTCGGACGCATGTCAAAAGATCGCTCTGTGATGATGAAATTCAGACCTTATGGTTTGATGATGATAAAGGTAGCGATATTTATGAAGGAAGCAAGGCACGATAAAGACCCAACACAAATGTCGGATACAAGTGATAAAGCACGGATGAGGACGATACAGCGAGAGTATCTAGAACAGGGCGAGCGCCAGCATGTTGCAGCCTCCCAAGCCATCGCCATTATCATCACCACCTGTGTCATCTCCAATTTTTGAAAAAAGTGATACTATATATGAATCATTTTCTGGGTTCAGTGATGCTGCTTCTGATACAAGTAGCACAGATGACCCCCTAGTCTTAGTGGCTTCCATGGTGGTGTTACTATGCCAGTGATTGTGGTGCCAATATAAGGAGTACGGGTGAATTCGTGTGGGAGGACTGTGATAATTTTGTACCACACAAACCACAATTTGATGATACTAATGATGGTGTTGCACCCACTTTCCCATATACAGGTGAAGATACAGGTGAAGATACAAGTGAAAGAATATTTCATGGCTTATTTTGACGAGCCATTCATACAACATTGTTGACAAAACCAACAAATATGCATTGCAACTGCAACTTTTGGAAGGTGGTTTATTACCCGCTTCATGTATGACACTATGGAAGGACACCACTGTGGCTGAATTGTATGTGTTCTTAGCTCTGTCTGCTTATGAAACATTCCGTGAAACTAACAATACAGGATTATTGGAACAAAGATAGAGCCGTTTCAAGCCCCGTGTTCAAGTACAGTACATGGCACGAGAAAGGTTTCCGATATTTTTATGGTGCTTACACTTTCAAAACATTGCAAATCTTTATCGAAATTATCAACTTTGGAAAGTGCGAAAAGTGTTCAGCGATAGATAACAATTTTGTGATTAGTTTGTTCAAGGATAAAATTTTGTAATTGATCTTTTCCTAGATCTTTTCAAGACTACCTTACACTTACCAAGCTTGGCTACATAACACCTACAAGAACTAAAGCCAAAGGTGTACGCGAATGCATTGTTTGCAAGCGTGCACAATGAAGAAACGGGAAGCAAAAACCTGGGTGTACCTGGTGCATCGAGTGCAAAGTTGCACTTTGTACCATGGACTGTTGCTTGGATTATCACTCGCTTCCAAAGCACTGAGTGTAATTACCTACGTGTAGTTACAGGATCAGAGCTACATTTGTGGTGTTCCATCTTCCCAGCACTGTCATAAAACGCTTTGAAATTACTGACTTTTTGGCCTCCACCATCTTCTCACTTAACTTGTTCCAACGGTCTACCACTCTGTTTGCGAAAGTGAATTTTCTTATATTTCTTCGGCATCATTGTTTAGTTAGTTTAAATCTATGACCTCTTGTTCTTGAAGCTCCGGGTCTCAGGAAATCTTCCCTAATAATTTAATCAATTCCTATTACTATTTAGTATGTAATGATCATATTGCCTCTTCATCTATCTTCTAGTTTTGACATATTTAATGCCTCTAATTTCTCCTCATAGCTCTTGTCCTTCAGTTCTGGGAGCCACTTAGTGACATATGTCTGCATCTTTTCCAGTTTGTTGATGTGATGCTTTAGATATGGGCACCACACAACTGCTGCATATTCCAGCTTAGGTCTAACTAAAGTCATGAACAGTTTCTTTAATATTTCACCATCCATGTATTTAAAAGCAATTCTGAAGTTAGAAAGTGTAGCATAGGCCCCTCGAACAATGCTCTTTATGTGATCCTCACGTTATAGAAAACTACTTAGAACCACCCCTAGATCTCTATCAGAATTCTTTAAAGATTCCTCACATAATTTATAGGTTGTGTGGGGGTCTATGTTCTCCTGTTCCATGAGTGTGTAATACAGTATGTGTAAATAGTGTGCGAGTGTATATAGTGTAAATAAATTTAATATTGAACAAGTAATATTGTGACACCTTTTTTATAGACAAGTGACGTGTACACTATCACAGTTCCTTGGAACATTATGAACATTTTACTACTGTATGTACATATTGTAAAGGACACAAATGTGCATCAGATACAATAAAAAAGTAAAGTAATTAGAAAGCATTGAAAATGCATCAAAACAATTAATAAATCTTTATTTGTGGCAACTCGCGAGTCTTTAATCATCTTGACTGCCTCTGGGAGACTTCCCGCACGGGCGATCACATGCTGGTGACGTCAAGCCACACCTTTTCCACGTCGCCACAGCCAAAGTAGTTTAAATTTCCTTTTACATGTACATGTTCAGGGAAGGGATTTTAACAATATACAAAGAAAAAACTGGGGGAAGCACTTTAATTTTGCTGTACCACCAAAATGTCGCAATAAAAGCCGCGCAGCACTGAGGTTAATATATGCAGTGCAGTGGCTAACACACTGCCACTATGCAACCTTTCACAGCTCTTCCAATCAATAAAAGTGTACATATGTACTGCATTTATATTTTGTTTCAGTTATTCTAACATTTAGAATACTGCACAAATGTGTTAATTGAACAAGAAAAAATATTTTTGGTTATTTTTTCTCCTCGTTGAGGAGGCAAGAGAAAATTCTCAGTCTTCCTCACGTCCTCATCGAGGTCACTAGTATTAGTGACCCTCGGGTAAAATTCAGGTAAATAAGATATCCATCCACTCCCATATTTTTGTCTAATGTATGCACCATTCAAATGTGTTGCTTCTGCAACACAATTAATTGGCAACTCTTTTCATAGATTAATAGTCTCGGCACTGTATCCCTTGCCAAGTCTCATGCCATGCATTTCTTCTTCAACTGTAACAAATGACAAGCTGCTGTATGTTTATACTACATGGAATGTCACCCAAGAATGGAAAGATTTCAATGGGATCTGCATACTGACCAGACCACACACTAGAAGTTGAAGGGACGACGACGTTGCGGTCCGTCCTGGACCATTCTCAAGTCACAAGCGACTTGAGAATGGTCCAGGACGGACCGCAACGTCGTCGTCCCTTCAACTTCTAGTGTGTGGTCTGGTCAACATACTTCAGCCACGTTATTGTGACTCATCGCCTGCATCTGCATACTCTCTTGCTAATTTATACTATTTACATACAGTAGCACCAATGCTACACCTCACTAGGGAATGCTTGTGTTGAACACTGTTAGGTGCTGATTTTGGTATCAACTGCTGGCAAGCTGGTAGTACAACGTCCAAACCTCAACTACTGCATTAAAGATGCCAATAGTTATAGATAATCATGTACGGGAAAACTGAGCTCAGGAAAACTCATCAGGGCATTAGATTTCAGACTGTAGTACAGTATAGAAGAACATGTAGTATCAGCAAGTGATTATTTGGATATTGTATTTCCTGTCGGTCACGAAGAGAATCTGGGGCGTACTATTTATGACTCCCAAGAGACACGGTAAACAGACCATTATTTGTAAGGCCCTTTCTATATTGGTAGCAGGTGTAAGCATAGTGTAAATTTCAAACAAAAATATTGAAATAGAAGCCACCTGGGAAAATAATGCTGCGATATTCCTCCCATGGACGGGCTCACCATGACAGCAGAAACTGTCTTCCAAGTAGGTATCAGTGTGGACAAGTGCTAAAGATTTGCAAGGATGAGAATTTTTTAATTTTTTTTTCTAAAGCATGTGTACAGCCTTGAAAGTATGTCAACAATTTGAACTCTTCCTAGTTTGGAGGAAAATTATATCCGTGGCAATCCGTTTAAACAGCAAGTTAACACAATGGTACGAAAATGTGCTATCTAGGTGGTGATTATAATGGGCTTGGCTCGTGGCTGTGAGCAGCCGTGCCCAACAGCCTGGTTGACCAGTTCAGCAACAAGGAGGCCTGGGTGATGACCAGGCCGCAGGGATGCTAAGCCCCGAAACCATAACAAGGTAACCACAAGGTAAGGAAGGCACCATATGCTCAAAGACCCAATTTTATGTGATGGTGCTCTTCCATATGCAGGGAACTTCTGGAACCTTGCAGTTACTTTGCATTTGTTTGCCTGACCAGGCCTCCTGGGTGCTGGACTGGTCAATCAGGCTGTTGGATGCAGCTGCTCGCAGCCTGGATTTTCAGGTATCCTTTAGAGGAGTTCATCGAGTTCTCTCAAACACAGAGGTTGGCCAGTTATGCCTCTTATATGTATGCAGTGGAAGTGTGTTGAACAGTCTCAGAGCCTCTCATGTTGATAGTTCTCTTATCCGAGTACCTATTGCACCTCTACTTTTCAATAAGGGGTATTCTGCACATCCTGCCATGCCTTCTGGTCATGTGTTATTTCTGTGTGCAGGTTTAGGACCAGCCCCTCTACTATTTTCCACATGATGATTATTATGCATCTCTCCCACCTGCACTCTAGAGAATACAAGTTTAGGCATTTTAGTCAGTCCCAATAGAGTTCCAATAGTTTAGACATTTTACCTCGTGGATTCTATTAGTAAAGGATCTCTGCATATTTTCCACATCAGCAATTTCTCCAGCTTTAAAAAGAGCTATCATTGTGCAACAGTATTCCACTCTTCAAGATGCAAGTGCTCTCTAAAGTACCATTGGTATAGCATCTCTTTTAGAGATCCAGGGTGCAGAATTCTTGCGAAAGGCTCCTAAACATCTCGGCTGTGTTACATTTTCTACATGGAAACTGTTGCTGAAACTTTTTTTTGATCCTTTGAAAAGCATGGATGCATAGAAAATCCATACCAAAACTAGCCATAGCAACTACCTTCCAGATTTTGCAGTGCGATTTATTAATCAATACCTTTAGAACCTTAACAATAGTGCGAGATGCTGCATTTTTCAAGGATAAATAACTCTTGCCACAACTAATGCAATGCAACTTGGCCTTTGCTTCATGTGAATCACCACAACACTACATTCAAGCGTCTTTAATTGTATGGCAATTTTGGCTACCATGACCACATCTCTGGTAGAAATATTTACGTCTTGGGAAAGAACTGCAAGACTTCATGAGCTTAATTCAAGTTATTTAGCCATCTGGTAGAGTGTCTTTGGAAAACAATTTCAGTAGGAGCAAATATGCCATTTAAATTTTGACCCCTAGTCAATGATGAGCCAATTACTTAAGACTAATAAACCTTCCTTTACATCCCTATCTTCATATCAAAGATTCATGTTGCCCATCAAGAAGTTCCAACTCCAGGGCAGACTACCTACAGATGAACATACAGTGGTACCTCGGAATGCGAGTGTCCATGTATGCGAGTTTTTTCGGAATACGAGCAGGATTTCCTCGAAAATTATGTCTCGGAATGCGAGGGTTACCTCGGGACGCGAGTTTGTTGATACGCGTACAGGCCGACCTAGCGCGTGGTCGATCGGCGATCGTCGCCCCTCCGCCACCTCTCCGCCCTCAGTTTACCATTGTCTCGCGCCCAGTGACTATCCCACATCAATTCTTCACCTGGATTTCAGTGTTTTTTTGGATTTTTGGTCATTTGACTATACAGTTGTTATTATATATCTCACCATGGGTCTCAAGAAAGCCATTGATAAGGTTCAACCTAAGAAAATAGCTGTGAGTAGAGGCAGTAGAGGATGTCCCTCCTTGATTAAGAAATGTGTGAAGTATGGGAAGAACTGCAAAGTTTTGTTGAAAAACTCACCCAGATAAAGCTGTAGCAGGCCGTTGCATTGACCTTTTAAATGATAATGTGATGTCTTACTACAGACAAGTGTTAAAATGTAGGGAAAAACAAGTGTCTTTAGAGAAATTCTTAGTAAGACAAGCAAGTCCTAGTGGTATGCAGGCAAAATGTGCCAGTGTGTGCATACCAGTGAAGTCCTCACTGCCTGATGTGATAATGGAAAGGGACTCCCCTTCCAAACAGTAACTCCTCTCCTCCTCCCCCCTCCTCACCATCTTCATACGCCTACAGCATTCAAGAGCAAGGTAAGTAATAACTTGAACATAGTTTTGTAGGTTTATTTAGATGAATTAGGTATAAAAATTTAGTTTGATATGGGGTTTTTGGGGTAGTCAGGAACGGATTAATTCATTTCCCATTATTTCTTATGGGGAAATTAGCTTCAGAATACGATTTTTCGGAATAAGAGCTGTCTCCAGGAACGAATTAAACTCTTAAACTGAGGTACCACTGTATTGGAATACAGAATATTGTGCATTATGACAGAAAACCAAGTTGAGACGATGTTCCTGAATCCAACCTCTCAAGACTGATGTACAATGGCAGCATTTGGACAGACTTCTCAGCCTTGTGCCCCCTGGTATGGGTAGCTGAAGGCATCATTAAAGCACAAAATCCCCCTCACACACTGAAACGTGGCTGCCTTCAAAGGAATACATTGTTAAGAGGGACCACTTTAAATTACTGTATAAATATACTGTAATTATTTTTTTAATTGCCACTAGGAGCTACAAAGTTGAAAATGTATTTATTAAAGAAACACAAGGTCTTCTTTTAAACCATTCTTAATATATCCAAAATCTAGTACAAAGCTACTTAGGATGCACTTTCCCACAGATTATCCAGCACATTGTTACTAAGGTACTATACGTATCTAGGAAATTTTTGTAACCTTGTATGTTTGCATCATGCAGAGATGAAACAAAAACCTAAACAAAAATAGATATACTGTATACAATGTTTCCCATACTGGCTACAAGATAACTTTGCTGCCCAATTTTAAATCGAAGCTTCAATGCTTACGAGTCAACTTGAGTGAAAGGAATTATCAAGACTCAACAAAAAACCAGAAGCATGTAAAAAAGGGGAATCCACCGTAATTGGGATACCTAATAGAGTTCAGTAAAGGGAAAATTATATATATATATATTTAAGAATTTTCAAGGGTGNGCTGGTCACAAAGTCTCATCCGAGAGCCAAGGGATCTGTGAAAATGAGGGAGGGTGGAGGAAGGCACCAGGGAACTGAACCCCCCTAAAAACGAAAAGGAAGTCGGCAATATAGCAGCTGGGGCAGGACCCCTGGAGTCCATCCCAGCAATCAATAGAATGGTGAAAGGGTCTGCCCCTCAGAAACTAGAACAGCCCCCAAAGCCAAACCCTGAACAGAAGATAAACAAAAATGGCAAAGTTCAAGCTTCTGGACAACCAATCGACCAACCACTGAGCCATCTAGTGCCCTCTCAACACAAAACGATGATGGCACCACAGCTGGAGCAGGGCCGCTGGAAGCAAGGAAAGTGACACAGACCAAGGGTTCCAAACAAGGCCCAATCAAGTCCAAAGCAGGAACAAAACCAACTGGGACTCCTGCCAGCTCACCAAGAAACTGAACCCGGCGAGCTAGGGAATAACCAAAACCCCGACTAGCAGACAGGAGAACTGGCTGGGAGCCCACACCAGCTACTCATTGAGGTAGGCCAACACTTGGCACCCAGCATCGAAAATGGGTCACTGTAACAGTGCAGGTATTTTGCATTCTTTCATGTTAATTGTAAGTGTAAGTGGGAATTGTAAGTGTGGGTGTATGTGTGTTTGTGAGGAGCGAGATGCTAGTGAAGAGCGAGCCAGCCCAGCTTGTGCTGACGACAGTACTATTTAACAAGGAGCCCGTTGTACTGGCTTGCGAGAGTACACAGCTTCCCCACGTTGGGGGGTGGCTGGGAGATTCAGTTAGCGACTGCCTTGCATAGAGAGAAGGTGACCAGCCAGTCTTCCCACCCTGGTGGATGCCAGTCACCATCAGGGTGTATCCGTCTGAGTTGTGAGGTAAGAGTGTCAGTAATGCATTGTCTTGATTGGGTGTCTTAGTGGTGACGAGCTAGTGGAGTCTGAACCATTTAGCCATGTATGGTGTGGGTGTGTATGGAGTGGGTGATCCCCCCCCTTTCAATTTGGTCAATATTGTGTTAAATAATAGGATGTCAAAATGTTAAATATCAATTGCTGGAAATTGAAATAATTTGAAATAATTTGATTCAATAAATGTCTATGTGTAGAATAACAAGCTTGACTTTTGTTCAGTCCTCTTTTTGAATCAATGTCCCCTCAAGTAAGAGTTAAGGCTAGAGAAATAACTAGATGAACAAGTGAGAGATAACTAGATGGAAAACAAAGTGAAGAAATGAGAGTGAGAGGCGGGAGACCAGTGAGTGAGTGAGGGCCGGCAGTGAGGTGCGCGCCATCTAAGCCTCCCCTCACTCAGGTTGTGAGGTCCTCGGATATTCTTAAGCAGTGTCCTGTCCATTGCTTAAGGGGAATTAAGATTTAGTTTCAAGGACAGGTGGTGGTAGCTTATATTAGAACTTGTAAAGTAAAAATTAACATCAATAACAACATCAGAACATCTTAGAATAATAACATCATAGAATAAAATCAGTCCACTCTCCCTCTATTACTTCTCCTCCTACATCACTCTACTCCCTCTCCTCTCCTTCTCTCCCTCCTGCCTCCGCTTTCCCCGTTCGCTCCCCGTTTTCTATTCCCGCTCGCCTCTCTCTACCTCAGTTCCTGCCTCAACCTTCCCCATGTTCTATCCACGACACTTACATGTAGTGACATACACACACATGTTATGATGCTACAAATGTATGTTACGACACGACACTTACTTGTAATTACCTAAGTGTAATTACCTAAGTGTAGTTACAGGATGAGAGCTACGCTCGTGGTGTCCCGTCTTCCCAGCACTCTGTCATGTAACGCTTTGAAACTACTGACGGTCTTGGCCTCCACCACCTTAACATGCGTGTGCATGTTGTAGTGACATACACACGCATGTTATGATGCTAAAAATGTATGTTACGACACTTGTACGTTATGACATTACACGTATATGTTACGACACTACCCTTGAGTGAAAGTGTTCTTTATAAAAATGGAGGCAGAAGACAGGATTTCCGTCAATGTCTATACCATGTTAGCTGAGGGCTTGGTAATGCTGTACATGTTTAAATGAATGGTAATGGTGCCATTCTTGACCTTGGTCTTTAAGATGGATATTATGTGTTAGGGTGAATATTGCTGTGAATTTTTTGTCTTGTTTATAAACTGGTCATTGCCACCATGATCACTATGATGTTTAATGTGTCTAATATACTGGGCTATTTTTCAACATTTGATGTACTGTGCAGGGCTAATTGAAGCACTGTATTGTGTACATTGCTTGGCAGTGCTCTGAAGAAATTGGATTTGTGCCATTTTCCTCATTGATATGAGTTAGAATTCTTCTGCATTTCTTTAAGTCTGATGCCCTAGATAATGAAGGCATTTGAATCATTATTGTTTAGAAAGTAGAAATTTATGTATTGGTTCTACCTCTAATGAACTATTAAGTAAAAAAAAATCACACCTGAAATCCTTAGTTATTTTACCATTAGAGTACAGTACTGTAATTTAAGTCCTTGAGAGGGGGGGGGGGATATATATATATATATATATATATATATATATATATATATATATATATATATATATATATATATATATATATATATATATATATATATATATATATATATATATATAATATATATATATATATATATATATATATATATATATGTATATATATACATATATACTGTATATATATATATAAGGTTTCTAAAGGATCTTGGTTCCAAGCTCATTGACACCACAAGAGACCCTAGAGCGGCAAGTTTTCTCTTTCAGCGCCTCAGTGTCGCGATCCAGAGGGGGAATGCTCGCTGCATCCTCGGTTCCTGCCCAACGTCGGAGGAGTTCGAGGAAATCTACAGCCTCTAGGAAGCGAACTATTTTTGTGTCCTCTTAATGCTCATTTTTTGTATACAATCAGATATGTAACTGTATAACCTTGCTTAATAAAGTGTACACCATAAAAAAGGGGGGTGGTAGGAGAAGCGAACACCCTCATGTATTCAGAGTTAAATGGCAAGTTTTTCCCTGAATGCTCTGTGTTCCCTTCTCTGAGGCTGTGGGTCCCTATAATTGCACCAGAGGTGGTACCCCCTATATATATATATATATATATATATATATATATATATATATAATATATATATATATATAATATATATATATAATATATATATATATATATATATATATATATATATATATATATATATATATATATATATATATATATATATATATATATTAGGGGTACCACCTCTGGTGCAATTGCAGGGACCCACATCCTCGAAGAAGAAAACAAAGAGCATTCAGAGAAGATCTTGTGGATTCTCACTGAATACTTAATTCTTTTCTTCTCCTACCACCCCTATTATTTTTTTGTATGTTTTGTTTTATTTTATTGCAATGCTACAGTTTACAGAGAACACACACACACACACACAAATATATAACAATTAAACAATCAGCGTTCGAAGACCTCGTCCAGCTCCTCGGAGGTTGGGTGCGTACCCAGGATACAGCACGCATTTCCCCTCTGCACTGCGACACTGAGGCGCTGGAACAGGAAACTGGCTGCTCGTGGGTCTCTAGTTTTCCCAATGAGTTCCTCACCAACCTCCTTTAAAAACTTGAGTGCACATTTACCCCAGGCGCCCAGAGTCTCTGAGCCTATCGGCACGAACCTGTAACAACGTTCTAGGTCTCTGTACTTGTGGATTTTCTGGGTCTCCCTGAAGGTGGCTGCCCCACCTCCCTCCGCTGAGCTGTAACGTAAATAGGTATCAGCCAATGTAGATGCACAGGTGTAATCCCATACGACCTGTTTACCTTCCCTCCATGGCTGCAGGGTGACTCCATCTGGGCGTTTTTGGCTGTTGTCAGGTCTGCACAACTGGGGTTCCCTTTGTGCTGGACACCCAGCTGTAGCCAAACTTCTCTTGATGATGTCATTGACTGCCTCGTGTCTGGCAATCTTTCCCTGTGTCTTACGACAGATGAGACCATGGCTGCCGTATTGGTCTGCCCGTGCCTGGCCGCAAATACACCGGTGCTCGGTGGAGATAGGGGCGGCAAGGCGCAGAGCAACACCAATACTTAGGGCCCGATGATCCAGGCGGGTGCCCAAGGCGGAATTAGGGACTGCCAACAGGAAGTCCCCAGCATGGGGGGCTTGCACAGCTAGGAGACGCGCTCTGTCCTTCTGAGAAGCTACGTCCAGCAATGCTTTGGCGATGTTCTCCACTATGGGGCTATCCCATTTGGCCTGTTTACCGTCGTTTGGACAAGTTGGTCGGGTGTGTGAATTGGCGAGTGTGTCCCACCGACCAGCTCCTTCCACAAATTTGGGATCACGAATCCCAATGGAGTTCCTTAGGTATTCTGGTAGTATTTCCTTCACTAATTCACTTGTAGCACTGGTCGAGGATAAGAATGCCGGCAATGCTAACTGTGTCGCCTTGCGAATACCTATACCCCCGAGTCTAACTGGGAGCGTTGCTTGGTCCCACTGGTCATCTTGCAGGGAGAGGTTTAACACTTTCATAGTTATTGTCTTTAGGAGTGAATCGTATTCCGTTAATTTTGGGCTGTCAAAAGAAGGAGCACACCTGAGGAAATAGGTAAGTCTGGGCAAGGCCAGGCACCTTGTAAGAAGGTACAACGCATCATGAGCATCCAAAGCCCCTATTCGCGCCTCCATCCTCCTCAGGTCTTTAAGCTTTTCTTCGAGGACTACCTCAATGGCGTTCGAGCCCAGAGGTGCCCCTAGCAGCACACTGTCGGTGGGAGCGATCACTTGGGCTCCTGGCAATAAGATTTGTACTGCATTTATGATTGGTTGGTTGGACGAGATGATTTCACACTTTGATGGATTTAGTGTAAGGCCTAACTCCTCTCCCCTAGATTTCACTAGCTGAAGATCTCCTAGCAGGGATTCCTGTGTCCCTGCCAGGGTGCCATCGTCCAGGAACCAGATGTTGAATTCGCTGGACAACCTACTTGTGACCTCCTTAGCTGCCATGCAGAAAAGAAAAGGGGCAAGTGGGTCTCCCTGCTGGACACCTTCTGCGGAAACAACTTCATGTTCCCCAAACAACAGTGTCGATTCCCTACTGTACCCTGCTGAAACGAAAGGAAGTAGACAAGGAAAGCTGGTTCGAACTGCTTCCAGTACCACATCCCTTTTTACCTGGTTGAAGGCATTTTTAAAGTCTAATTTAATTAATGCCTTATTTTCTGGGAGGTCCTTGATATAGGCTCGTGCTGCATGAGCTGCTGCTTCACAGCCATGGGGGACACCAAAACCTAGTTGATGGGGTCGAAGCATCGTTGCAGCGTCTATGCTGATTTTTCTGACAGCTGCCCTAGCAACAAGGCGCCGAAGTGTGTTGCCCACGGCAATGGGTCTGACTCCACCATCCTTCTTCTTAAGGGCACAAAGGGATGCTCCGAAGAAGAACGGTTTAATTGTATCTGGGATCAACCCGGAGAGACAGTCGTTGACAAACTTCGTGATCTCCGACACACACACATATTATATATATATATATATATATATATATATGTATAGGCGGGAGACCAGTGAGTGAGTGATATATATATCACTCGTGATATATAATATCATATATATATGATATATATATCACACTCATATATATATGAGTGTGTGTGTATATATATATATATATATATATATATATATATATTAACATTCATAAGTGAGATTAAGGGTATCTGATTTGGATATTACATGTTCAATTTAGCTAACCTGCTGATATTAAGGAAATAGTTATGTACTTCAGACTGCTTTTGTATATTTTTAATGCTAAACCTTTGTAAATTTAAAAGATACTGAAGGAGCTGGGTATTCAAGTTCCTTCTGTGTTGGTTAAATATATACTGTACACTGTTTGAAATAAGTAATGACTCGTTGAGACAGATATTGATTGCTATAGAAATGTAAATTCCAAACGACATTCATCTGACTAGTAGACGTAAAATAAGAATTTTGTTTAATTATATATCAGTATTTTTCATTTTCATTTATATAAAGGTATTAATGGCTGTATTAGCTTTATATAATAAAGGTAACTTTTTTACTTTTGTTTTTCCTGGTGTATGAATTATATTTAGATAAAAATTATTGAATATTTACAAAATTTGTCATTAAGCCATTGTTGCATTAGACTGTGCACAAATTTAGGCACAAATTGTTTTATAAATGTTTTCTCAGTGACAGTCACTGGGGTTTTCTATACTTCTATTTTCGTTCTGAATAATAGTTCTCTTAAATGAGTTAAGTTAGCTTTTTTTTATAAATAGGGTTGTATAGACCCTAAAGTAATCTACTGTCATTGGGAAGAAGTACGGTATCGAAAATATATGAATATAGTAAGTGTGTGTGTGTATGTATATATATAAGTGTAATTACCTAAGGAGTTAATGGATGAGAGCTACGCTCATGGTGTCCCGTCTTCCTTATAATCATTGTCGGTCGGGAGCCGGTCGGCCGAGCGGACAGCATGCTGGACTTGTGATCCTGTGGTCCCGGGTTCGACCCCGGGCGCCGGCGAGAAACAATGGGTAGAGTTTCTTTCACCCTATGCCCCTGTTACCTAGCAGTAAATAGGTACCTGGGTGTTAGTCAGCTGTCACGGGCTGCTTCCTGGGGGTGGAGCCTGGTCGAGGACTGGGCCGCGGGGACACTAAAGCCCCGAAATCATCTCAAGATAACCTCAAGATAAGATAACCCATCCTTCATCCCTCCTTCTTCCTCCCCTTCTTCTACCTTTACTTTGCTTTACTTGACTTATTCTTTTCATCCCCCCCCCTCCCCTGTTACATCACCACAACCTGAGCCAAACATGTAAAAATGCAAGGAGCCAGAGAGAGCCCAATTGGCAGAACCTGAAAGTGGAAAGGCTGTGTCAGCCGCCTCATAGTCATACATAGCACGATAACAGTGCTGGAAAAAGGAATAAACAACTGAAACTAATATTATCCTTTTAGCTGTTATTCCCCTGTACATCCCACAAGAAAGCTCAACTAAGCCCTGAACCTCAGATGGATAGGGACCCAATAAGAGGCGTCCTGGAGGTCCAGGGATCATCAAAGCACCTGGCTGGAGATAGACCTGAGATAACGTGGTCATCCGAAACGAGGGGCAAAGAATGAACCGGTTCAACCCAGACAAGCCGAGGATGAACCAGAAATCCAGAGTCCCCTGTCGTGGGACGAGAAACAGGCAGGAAAAAAAAACCTCAAAGAGATGCAGTTGTTTTAATCATGCCTAAAGTCACCAAGCCCAAGATGACCTGATGAAGCCAAGAAAGGAGGTCCACCCCGAAAGCCCCAAGCCTCCCGAGGGAGGCATGAATGGCCAACTCCACTGCAGGTCACAAGAAATAACCTGAAAACCAACAAATCAAGTGACAAACCATCAGCAAACCGAGTGTTAACCCCCCACCCCAATGCTCCATCAAAAGGGCGACCTGCATAAGAGCAGACGTGAACCCCACCAGCCAGCATTCTGAATGCAGCCAATCTGCCAATAGGAAGGAAGCTCCAGGCAGCTCAAGAAGCACACAATGGAGCTCAAGTGCAAGTGGGCACGAAGGTCACCTGCAAGCAACGTAGCCAACAACTGAGAGACTTGAGCATGCAGCTGCACAAGACTAGATGAGAGAAGAGAGCAGGAGCAAAGAGGCAGGGATTGAGAGGCTCCAAAGAGCCCCTCAGAACACCCAGAAAACAGGAGATTCTTCCTGCCACTCGGCATGTGGGAGGTGTCTCCTGTATTGTAGAGAGATCTCTCTCAAGCCCCAAGAGTAAACAAAGAACAGTTTGCAAGCCTGGACGACACTAGATCCTCAAAATACACTACAAAAAAATCAGAAGAATTGAACTCAAAAGAGGGCAGGTCTATCACCGAGGCAGAATCAGGATCGGGCAGAAGGTGCATACAAATGGCCTCCTGAGCTGCCACTGGGGGCAATCAAAAGGCAGGAAACCTCTGGAAGGATGAAACCAAAGAACCCAAAGGCATTCAAAGGCACCCAAATCAAACTCTTACAGAGTGGGGATAAGAAAATCCCACCCCACTAGAACAAGAAGGCCCACAAAGGGTCAGCTGAGACCCAAGGCCCAACTCTGACTTCCCCCCGAAGCCCCAGGAACCCACCACGAAACCTAATCAGTCCCTGAACCCCGGGTGAAGAGGAACATGCCAATACGTGTCCTTGCAATCCAGGGACACCATCCAGGCCCCTGGCTCCAACAAAAGCCGGACCTGAGATGGAGTGAAAATCCGAAAGGAGGGGCAAGGAATCCAGGGGTTAAGATGGGACAAGTAAAAAATGAACCTCAGATCTGCAGTCCCATTTCGGCACCTGAAACAGACGGGAAACCCGCCTGAGGGACGGGGTCGTTTCGACTATGCCCAAGCATACCCACTTCGAGATGATATTTCAGGCCAGAGGAGATGACCCTAAGTGCCCACTTATTGTGGGACCAGGCTCGAGCAAACAGAGCGAGCTGTCCCCCCCCCCCACCATTGTCCAGTCAACAGGGCAAACCGCGAAAGTACCAATGCCCCTTATGAGAAGCCAGCTGACGAGTAGAGCAATCATTGCGCCGATCAGACGATGCCAGCTCCAAAAGCAACGTCGGCTCAGAAGCTGGCACCAAAGGCCCACCTTGACTGGAGGAACCCTGAACCCTGGCCCGACTCTTCTGAGAAGACCGAAAATGGCTACCCGGAGAACCAACAAGCCTGACATGTGACGACAACCAGACGAAGCTGCCTGCAGAAACTGCACGACCACAGACTTCGCAAACAGCAATGGACAAAACAGCGAAGAAACCGTAAGAGACAGGGCCCAGGCGAATTCCAAAGAGAGCGAGCACAGCCTGGTGAGGAAAGAAGCAAAGAACGGAGAAACCGCTACCTTGAGAAGTCCACTGGTGTTCTCCGCCTAGAAATCCAACATTTTGTTTGTAACTCATTTTGAATGTACAGTATGTACTGTTACCTGAATATTATTATTATTATTATGAATCTATAGATAGAATTTCATCAAAGTGGGACTCACCCCAAGCTGTGTAGGTGGAGCATTAACCTTGTGATGGGCTGATGGGTTGGAATTCATCTGCACAGGTGGAGGTTGCTGATCATAAAGGTTTGTCCGCTGAACCTGAAATTTTTTGATACAATATAGGATGGTTTCATGAAATGAAGGGAAAGTAAAATTCTGCAGAAGAAAAATAGACTTAAAAGTACAGTAGGTCCTCGCTCTAATGAAACCCTCTCAATTAGATTCATGGGTGGTCAAAACAATTTGTGTTTGGTGCAAATTATTCTGAGGAATGTTTGTGCCAATGAGGATTGTTTGCCTAAGCCACAGCCAAGCCTGGCCCTCAAGAAATAGTTGTGCTGGCAGTTGACCTAATCTAATTGTAAACTTTTGTACAATGCATAAACTTTATCAAATAATATTAACAAAAGTATCGAATGTAGTGAAGTGCATCTTTCTGGATGAGCCATCTCAAGTTCAAACTACTAGGTCACTTTAGCCATGGAGTTCTGTTTGGCCTACTGGGGACTAGAGCCAGAACCTAGCCTCTTCACAGAGATACAGAGAGCAGGCAACATTCTGCCACCCCACAGAGAAAATGAACCAATACAGGCTACTGCTGGATTCAAAGACACTGATGCCTCAAAACTGCCAAACTTGCAAAAGAATGTAAACAAATGATTGACTCAAAACAAGCACGAGCTAGCAGTTAGGAAGGGCAGGTGCTCCGGAGCTCCAGAGCTCCGGATCCCTTCTGGTTTTCCATACCAGTTCTGGAGTAAATGTACAAACCCACCAACTGACAACCTGGAAGGGAGGGAGGGAATCAAGCAGCACACCCAAAAAGAGGTGTTTCATTACATTCAAGGCTGGTTTTCTGGGGAAAACCCACTGAGGGAAAATGGAGGGACTCACCAGGGAGGAGGAGAAACTGCAGGCAGTCAAGATGAAGGTCTTGACACTAAGCCAAGAGATTCGACCCAAAACGACACAGAAATGAAGAGGCCTAGGAACATTAACTAAATACTGGGCCACCAGGACCCTGTTACACCGCCAAAATCCCTGCACCTGAATGTCAACCCAGGGCATGGTAGTGAAAACTGCCATGAGACGAGCACACTTATGAACAGCATGGGCATGAGGGTAGACTGCAGGTTGACTGAACTTAACCTTTAGACAGTGATTATCATCATATGTTCATGAGTTAATGCTGTTATTGTCTTATGATAACTTAAGACAATTATTGTCTGGGTTGTACATGTACTGTATGATGCAAATAAGATATAATAGCTCTCTGTGAAAGTACTGTAATGGAGTTTATCTTGACCCATGAATAAACTCCTGCTACCATTTCATGGTTACGTTACTCTGTTAATGTGTTTATCGTCATGAATGTTACTAGGTGAATATGGTCATCGTCACTGTATAAATTACATCATAATTCCATGTGTATACCAATGATGTTCATATGGTTTTTTTCACAACTGCATATGGTTGTAATGAGGTATACTGTAGAGGTAAACCAATCATCAACTGAGCCATTATCATGCATTACATGTACTAGGAGCCTGCCTAGTACATCTGTGGGTGGCACATTGGTGACTTACACCTTGAAATTGAAACAAGTTTATCGAGGTAAAATGCACTCATAAGGATGAGTGCATTTTACTCATCCCCTATGAGTGCTTGAGCACTCATAGGGATGAGTGCTCAAGCTCACACCTTTGTTTTAATCTATACTCTCACCCATATGGTGCCAATTAGGCCATATGTCATCACCCAGAGCCCAACACCACTGAATATTATGTTCATATGGTTTTCACTACTTTAATAATGTACTGAAGTATACTAGGTAAACCAATAATTAATTGAAACATTATCATGTATTATGTGATTTATCAAGTTATTCAACAATCATACTCTTTGTAAATAAAGAGAAACAAGTGATAAACACTCGGTGAAACATCCGAGGATAACACAGGAGTCGTGTCTCAAATATCCTCAGCAAAGTTGGCATCACGTGTTGACAAATGCCAGATTTTTTTTTCAATTTTTGCGCATAGGCAGGAATGTCCATTTTTAAATAGCCGCTGTCCAAGGGTTAATGACACTACAGAGGACCTGAGAAACACGTGCTTAAAACGTTGACCAAGAAAACTAGATTAACCCACAAAGCATCCACCGAGGCAGAATCACTGGCACGAAGGTACCAGCCGAGAGTCAGTGCACCCACTGCTGGACCAACCAGATTTTCATGTGAAAGGTATGGAATGCTAGAAATTGAAGAACCAAGAAAACAGCTATGCAAAAGTCAAAGAATTTGTTATACCCAGAGAAAAATGGATACAAAATGTGTCATAGGAAATATGTATTGTGTTGTAACAGGCAAAACAAGCCACACACACAAACACCCCTTCAAAATGCCTTGGACAAAATAAGTGTATGGAGCAACACTTGGCAAATGGAATTAAATTTGAATAAATGTCTTGCTATGAAATGTGGAATAGAAGAAAACAGGCCACACACGCATCCTACAAATTATGTGGAAAGGCATTAAAATACTCCGACAAAGAAAGAGATCTAGGGGTGGTTCTGGAATGTAGATTGTCACTAGAGGACAACTTGAAAAAAAAAAAAGAAACTGTGCAAGGAGCATATGCTACACTTTCCAACTTCAAAATTTCTTTTAAATGGTAAATTATTGAAGAACCTGTTCGTTAATTTTATGTGACCAAAACTTGAATATGCAGCAGTTGAATAGTGCCCATATCTCAAGAAGCACATCAATAAATTGAAAAAGGTTCAAAGGTATGCTATGAAATGGCTTCCAGAACAAAAAAAAATAAAAAACAAGAGTTACGAGGACAGGCAACAGGAATTAAAAATGCTAAAGTAAGAAGAGAGAGGTAATACAATCACTACATACAAAATAGTAAAAGGAATTGACAAACAGGAATTCTTGAAACTTGCAACTTCAAGAACAAGAGACCATAGATTCAAGCTAAGGCAACAAAGGTGCTAAAAATATTAGAAATCTCTCTTTTGCAGAGTCGTAGATGGTTGGAACAAGTGAAGTGAGAAGGCAGCCGATGGCAAAACCATTAGTACAGTAGTTTCAAAGTGCCATGTGACAGAGTACTGGAAAGACGAGACACCACTAGCGTTAGTCTCATCCTGTAGCTACACTTGGGAATTACACCACCAGTCATAAAAGGCTTGACACAAGGAATGAAACAGGCTTCATAGAATATTTGCTTGGGCTACCAGGGCCCAATCCTCATCAGGCATAAAGTAGCTGCAGAATGAGTATGATATTAATTACTGCATACGTTATATTATATATATCTCTGCTCTGAGGACCAGAAGAAGAAGCTCATTATGTGATAACCTCTGATATGTGATAATATAGCTCATCATGTGATAACATACCTGATATGTTGTCTCTTGTCGAAAGCCCCCACCTGCTGGATTGGCATTTCCCTGGCTGATGGAACCGTACTGCTCATTCACAGGATCATAGTCGGCTATGCTACCGACACGCCGGGTTGGCTGCTGCTGCACTGTTGTAATATTGAGGAATTAATGACATTACAACAGCTGTACTTCTCTTGAGACTCTCAACAAAATTAGGAATGTATAACAAATCTACAATTTAACAATGATCTATGATTGCATATGCTAAGGCTATGAGTGAGGGGTGTATCGAGTGCAGTTTCTGACCTGTACAGTTCAAGTTACAATGAAACATGAAGCTATTATAATATCAAGTTAAATATTTGTGTTAAGTTTGAACACGTCTTTAATGCCACAACTAGTTTTATATTTAAAGACCAATCAAATATTCTCATACATCCCAAATTTTACCATTATAAATATAGTACCACAATTGTCTTAGCAAGAGGTAAGATACTACCATTCAGTTACCTCAAGTATTCACACACACAAGCTAAATCATCATTATTATCTATGACTAACACACAACTCAAAAGATCAATCAATTAAATGTTCATCAAAGGACAAGCATGATTATTATTAAATAATCATGCTTCATTTGATTTTCTCCAAGTGGCATCCTGAATCCTCCATTATTACTATGCATTCACGAAGGCAACATGGTTAGACCAGACCACACACTAGAAGGTGAAGGGACAACGACGTTTTGGACCATTCTCAAGTCGATTGTGAGAATTAAATTGAGAATGGTCCAGGACGGACCGAAACGTCGTCGTCCCTTCACCTTCTAGTGTGTGGTCTGGTCAACATACTTTAGCCACGTTATTGTGACTCATCGCCTGCAACATGGGTACTTGTATTACTGCACGCACTACTCTAGATCAAAAATATACAAGTTCTTAATTACTTATAGCCAACTGTATTACAGTCATTATGCCAATTTTATACCAAAGGTTAATTTAAAAAAGTACACAATACTGTACTATGTTAACTTTACCAGCAATCTTGTTTAACTGTGTTCTCAAGTTTACCAAGGGTAAAGTACTGTAATGTCTATAACACTCAATCATTTATGCTTCATAATTATGTTAATTTTCCTCTTTTGAGGACAAATACTCCTTTTGTACAAGGTAGTTTAAATGTTAAAATACAATTCAGTACATAATTATAAGTAATAAAACTAAACTAAAGTTATGTATAATGCTTGAGAATCTTTTACTAAAATACAGTACATGTACAATAATTTTTGTACAGTTATTTGCAATCAAGAAAAAGCAGAAACACCTAACTTAAGAAAAACAAAACACAATCCATGACAAGCCAAAATTTTATCTGTAGTACCCATAACCCCTTCGGTAAATGTGCAATTGTGTGGAGCCCAGTGATAAGATTCTTCACGCGTATAAGGATGAACTGCCACCACTTCATTTTTTCCAGCTGGCCAGTACAACTCAGACCACTCCTTCACCTCCCCATACTCTACTTCATGTAACATTTGCAGGGAATCTAGTTGCACCAAGAATACAAAAAGTAGATAAAGGAATTCAGTATCAGAACTGTTCAGAAAATGTTAATTATAATTATCGGTATCAATGACTGGGGTTTGAACAATGAGGCTTGACATCCTCGTGCTATGGATCAAATTATTGACCTGCGATTGCTAGTGTATGGGATCGAGCCCAATGGTACTAGGTTCAAATCCATCCATTACTCCTTTATTTCATTAAACAGTATACTGTATACTGCACAGTAAGACTGTCCACTTGTGTGGTGCGATGGCTCATACAGACTGGTGCTGACTTAGAAGACTAAGCCGGAGAATGTAATTAGAACGTAATTCTAGGACATGTTCTAGAAAGGGTGTTGGATGTAAGCAGTTACTGAACAGTACCTCTTGGATACTATTCAACATTACAAAACTGAAGTGTATATTTCACCAAAGTGCCTAAAGCATGGGTTGTGAATAAATAAATAAGAACCGATGCCCTAAGCCATCCAGATAACGGGATTAAATCTGTTCTAAAAAGATTATCCACTGCTTTTGTTTCATGGCAGCTCAGGTTGACCTGTACTTGTTCCTGACCTGTTCCCTGGCAATGGTTATGAGTGTGAAACATGTGTTTGCAAGTGACTATATAATTTTATACCACTAGTATATAATTAGTATGTGTATATTATATACTGTACAGTATTTACATACAGAACTATGTTTGTCCATACATGATATAAAGAGGTTCGCAATGTAAAAATACAAGGGAAATGCATACCCTGGAAATAATAAAAAGATTATTTACTGCAAAAACAATTTCTCATCAGACAACCAGAAACATAATAGTGGTGCTGTACCGATCTGTGCACCATTATCCACAGGGCTGGAATAAAGTTTGCATGAATCTCCTCACTAAACCCCAGCATATGGTATCATATTAATGCTGAATAGTTAGTGAAGTGGAAGATGCCTAAATGTTCTAAAAATCTGAATAAATCTTGCAATATGCATTTTCAAGACAATCATGAATCGGCTATCAAATGTGTCATTATGCAACTGCACTATACAGCCTCTGCTAATTTCTGATTAATAGTTAGCACACATCACAAACATAAAATGCACAATTAAATGCACCACTAGTAAATGCACACATAAAACACAAGTACAACATTTCTTGCAAGCAAGTTAAGAAGACATGAGGAACATTACAACATACAAAGACTGTACAACTACTGTATATGCACCTTGACACACACACACACAATCAGTACCATGCAAGAGTATAACATGTACACAGTACTTACCGCATACAAATATTAACTGCCGAGAAATATACGTTTAACACGTATACTGTGGCTACATTTTTTGGCAACCGCCCCCATACGAAAAAACAAAAATAGCAAAATAATAAACTGTATGTGACAGAAAACTACATGAAGAGAATTGGGGGAAAAATAGTGAACAAATTTTCTATATCATAGTGTTTACCTGTACTGTCTCTGTAATTTGGCCGTAGTAAGTTCCAATAGTTTTTCAACTCCCAAAGTCTGGCTTGAAGCCCGGCCTATTGGTGATTACTTGCTCCAATAAGCTGCTATTTGCGATAGCCCGTAGGCCTACATATCCGCTACATCCTGGCTGATCTAGCACTTTTTGCAAAAATTTGTTCCAGTCACATCAGTGCCTCTTAAATCATCCACATTTGTTCAAGTAGTATTTCATATACTTGGTGGAAGGTGGCTGAATACTCATAGGCCTAAAATACTCATAGAATTTTCAGAGTTGTGTCTATGGCACCTCTACTCTTCAATGGATCTATTATGCATTTTGCAACATATCTCTCACTCACATTATTTTATTATGCATATTTTGAACCTGACCTTTGAGCATCTTTCATGAATCTATTACATGATGCCTTTCTCTTTTCCAGACAGATAATTTTGAGTGTTGCGAGTGTGTCCCAGGATTAAGGTGTTTTACTGTCTATGCATGAAGCATAGTGTGTGTTCTCTGTTCCTTTTCCTTCGGAAATCTCTCCTGCCTTGAAAGGAGACACACGTACCGAGTAGCATTCAAGACAGGACGTACAAGTGTGTTTAAAATATAGAGCATTGTGGTGGCATCCCTGTATATGAAGGTTCTCATAATCCATCCTATCATCTTCCTGGTTGATGCTACGAAGGTGATTTATATTTGAATGTGATATGAGAATTAGGAATAGTAGCAGTACAGAGCTTTTCACTGTCCCTGGGTTTGATTTTGTTTGGTTGACTGTTACTCTTCGTGACCTCTGGCAGGAAATTTGGGCATCTATTGTTCCACTTTGCCTGTTATTCCTTTGGACATCATTTTATATGCTATCAATGTTCACATCTACCAAATGCATCATAGTGGTAGAGTAACTACAAAAGGCACGATCTTCCATCTCTAAATCCATGTTCACCTAGGTTAAGTGGTATTTTTTCTCCATAAAACTAAAGATTTGACTCCTAATCACCCTCTCAAATATCTGTATAATGTGTAACATTAGTGCAACAGGTCTATACTGAAGTTTTTTGCCAATGTTTTGCAAGCCCCTTTGTGGAGTGAGGTTGTATCTGCTAATTTAAGTGCCTCTGAAATCTCCCCTGTATCTTAACTTTTTCTCTGTATTCCACTGAATGCTCATGATTTCGGTAGGAATAGTCCTCATGCTACTGGTACTTAACATCTCTTCATAATTATAAGGTTCCAGGAGTTAAGCAAACACTCAAGTGAATCTCAAAGTTAAAGTGTCCAGAGAACTGAGGAAAACATCTAAGTTAATGAAGCCACAAACCGATGCCCAACAAGCAGGAAAACAGACCACCAGATGGCCTGGAAAATAAACAAACATTCCAAAATCGAGGCCAAACCACAGGCCTACGTCTTCAGGTGTTCCAGGTCAGTGGGTCGATTTACTGCTGAGGTTACACTTGAGGGTCATGGACCTGGAAGACCAATGGGGGATTAGGTTTACCCTTTCTGGCCTTTGTTATCTGGGTAGGAGATATCTACCACTCGGAGTTGAGTGCTTTTCCCTCCTGGGGTGGTGGTTTTCCTTTTCCAGCCAATTTTCTCCAAGGTGAAATAGCAACACCTGTTCCATGGCCTCAGTGGATCATGTTTGGGCCTCTGGTCTGCAGTAGGCTTCTAATAACTCTTAAGGGCCTACTGCAATGTGTATGCAGAGAAACCTAGGTGATACCTGCTTGATGGGGTTCTGGAAATTCTTCTACTCCCCAAGCCCGGCCCGAGGCCAGGCATGACTTGTGAGAGTTTGGTCCACCAGGCTGTTGCTTGGAGTGGCCCGCAGGCCCACATACCCACCACAGCCTGGTTGGTCCTGCACTTCTTTTAGAAAATATCTAGTTTTCTCTGAAGATGTCCACGGTTGTTCCAACAATATTTCTTATACTTGCTGGGAGGATGTTAAACAACCATGGACCTCTGATGTTTATACAGTGTTCTCTGATTGTGCCTATGGCACCCCTGCTCTTCACTGGTTCTATTCTGCATTTTCTTCCATATCGTTCACTCCAGTAATGGGGAGGTGGATAACATTAGAACCACAGTGAGAGCTGTTCACAAACAAAACCCTGGGCACACAGGATGGAACATAAACCCTGTAAAACCAGCCCTGAAAAAATGAGTACACAACCTAGGAAAACCCCAGGGCCAATTAACAAGGCCTCCACCAAGGCAGAACTGGTGGCATGCAGGCAGCGGTGAAGTACTGCCACTGGGCAAAACAAACTATGCACCCGTGGCCAGATCAATCAAGCATCAATCGCCAAAGGACACCTCCCAGAAGCTGGCCAACTCATTCTAGGCCAGAAAAAGGAGAAGACAGCAGATGAACAAACTATCCACCAAGGCTGAAGCAACAATATTCCCCTACCTCCAGAGGAAATATGAATCTTCCCAACCCTGCAGCCAGAGGTAAGAGCCAACAGAAATACCACTGAGAAAATATCACCAACCAAAGAAGCAACCCGGGAACTGAAACCAAGGAGAGGAAAGAAAGACCAAGGCCTCATCAAGAGACAAAAACAGCTCAAGAGGTGATTGAACTAGCCAGAGGTGAAAGAACACTAAAACCGACACAATATCTCCACCAATGCCGAATGACAAGAGACAACAGTATTAGGCAGAAGCTGATTCAAAGACAACCATGATATGAGGACAAAATCGCTCAAACAGATACCAAAGAGAATAGAGACAATGAAGAGACGAAGGGACATACTGTAGAGACAAAATGAGTACAGTATTAGGTAACGTCATAGTGCCACTGCAGAGAGAGAGAGGTGGGATACCAATAACCCAGCCACCTGCTCACCACACAATGGCGAAAGACCCACGTAAAAAACTCTATACTGAATACAAAACATAGGAGAAGGTCGAACTAACAGGTATGTTGCTGGGCCAACCAGCTGAAAGCAGCAGAGCCACGGAAAAATGCCTGGGTTTGGACACCAAGCCAGAAGAGCCAGAAACAAAGTCCAAAATGACCACAAGTTGATAGAAAGATCAATCTTCCTCAATACGACTCCATACTTGAGAACATTCCAAGTACCAACCGAACCAGCGGAGAGGCAAATGAATCCTCACCTAAACTAGTCAAGCCAAAAGGCATCCACAGTGAGAGCCTTGACATAAGAGAACAGGGCCATTGAGGGGAAAAGCCGGCTTCACACCAACACAAAGAGGTCCATCTCAGTGCGAGTAAACATCTCTCAAAGCCAATGTAGGAGACAGACGACGGACTACTCCATGGAAGAAATGGAAGCAAGGCACTCATCTGTGAGAACGTTACACACACCCCCTGCATGTGAACCATAGAGGACCAAACCATGAGAATCCAAACTGGAGATACATGAAGTGACCATTTCCACAGACAGCTGAACAGTCTGTCAAGGGTCCTGTGGTCCAGGGAAAGAACCACCAGGGAGCAATAAAAGATGAGCCTTAACATAGAGTCTGGCAAAAGTTGAACCCTCTAAAGAGCCTGCCACATAGCCACAAATACACACACACACCGAGTTGCACGCCTTGAGGCTATCTTGAGATGATTTCGGGGCTTAGCATCCCCGTGGCTGGTCCTCGACCAGGCCTCCTTTTTTGTTACACACACCCCAGGAAGCAGCCAGTAGCAGCTGTCTAATTCCCAGGTACCTATTTACTGCTAGGTGAACAGGTGCATCAGGATGAGAGAAACTGCAGCTATTTTTTCCGCCTCCACCCTGGATCGAACCCGGAACCTCAGGACTACGAATCCGAAGCACTGTCCACTCAGCTGTCAGTTGACGAAACTCAAATAAAACGGCTCTCTTTCTGATGACGAAGCCTGATGAAACGGTTCCAACCAGCGATTAACTGTATGTCCACTAAGTCCCATGTGGGGACTGGGAACAACTGGGCCACCCACTTAACACTTTGCCTGACCGATAATGCATAATGTGTCCGTATATGAATATACTCACTGTATGCGAGGACACACACTATGTCCAAAATTACAACATTTATTAAAATTCCATTTATTGATCGATTATTATGGGACTAGCTTTAAGTCCCATAAATTGAGTCCCGAAAATTGAGGTGGGAAGACTGGAAAGAGTATAAATATTTGAGTGCGTGTGGGTGCACGCTCACTGGTAAAACTCGGCCTTGCTTCGGGAATGCTGCGGGATGCGTGCCGGGCCATTTAATGTTATGTGCATAAGTCCCTTTAAAGCATTCTATTGCGAACAACTCGATACCAAAATGAATGACATAGCACAAAATGTCAGGTAAAAACACTGAAAAAGAGTATAAACATCTGAGTGCAGGTGGGTGCAAACTCACGGGGTAACACTAAGCTGATTTTTGGGTTTGATGCGGGTGGTACGATGGGCCTTTTGACCTTGTATACAAATATCCCTTTACCGAACACAGTTGGGAACAATTTGATACCAAAATGAACGACGTAGCTCAAAAACTGAGGTGGGAAAAGTGAAAAAGAGTATAAACATTTTAGTGTGGGTGCGCACTCACAGGAAATAATCGATCGACCTTAGGGTGTGCTAGGGGTCGCGCACCGGGCCAAGCAAAGTGTTAAGAGTCAAGGGCAGCCCAAGATGCGCTAGACTCTTGGAAGTAATGGGACCCACTGTGAAAGATTGGCCAGCAAAGTACTCTACAAGTGGACTCATCCACATCAGCGAAAGGACTAACTATTGGAGGCTGCTGTGGGCTGGGGCTCCGAGTCACCTGGTGCCGGCTATCAGTACTAGTTTCGAGCGATCCATTTGTATCACCCAAATAGTTTGTGGAGTTAGTCGGCTGTTTTGATGATTCATTTTCTATGAACCTTGCAGTTGTCTGTAAAGCTTCGATGACTGTCTCAATGCTTTTCTGGTGAAGGTGATGAAAATGGTCCCCCCTGCTTTCTCCTTTGCCTATGAGGGAGCCAGGTTCTGGCTCTAGTTCCCAGTAATTCATGTGACCTAGTAGTGGGCAGCCATTTCAGTGAGATAGCTCCAGGGAGCCACCAAGAGGCTCCACCCAGAATAGCGAACATAGTACAGTATCTATAAAAATGGAAACAGGAAAGATCCTCTAAACTAGTGACCTATATTACTGACAGGTGTGGTAGTAAAAGCACTAGCAAATAGAATTAAAATCAAATGGGCAGAACACCTGGATAGAAACAACATGACGATGGACAGTTTGGTGTTTGAATGGGTAGATCTTGCCTAAGAAGTCATCATTGCTTTTACTATAGACCCAGAGAGATCTTGAAGGGAGAAGGAAACTGGGCTGATTACATATACCTGGACCTAAATAATGATTTTGACAGTCTTAAACAAGAGACTTGTCTGGAAATGAGAACACATTCGAAGGGTGACAACTTTAAGAACAAGAGGTCATAGATATAAACTAGCTAAACACAGATGCCGAAGAAATATAAGGAAATTCACTTTTGCAAACAGAGTGGTAGACGGTTGGAACAAGTTAGGGGAGAAGGTGGTGGAGGCCAAGACCGTCAGTAGTTTCAAAGCGTTATATGACAAAGAGTGCTGGGAAGACGGGACACCACGAGCGTAGCTCTCATCCTGTAACTACACTTAGGTAATTACAGGCAGTCTACTAAATTGGCTGAAAATATTTCTAACAAACAAATGAGAGCAGTGATCAGATGAAATGTGTCAGACTAGAGAAGTGCCACTACTGGAGTACTTCAAGTTCAGTTCTTGTACCAGTAATATTCATTATCTATATCAATACAGAGCAACATGAATGTTTGCAGACGATTCTAAATTTGCTAGGGAGGGTCAAAGATTAGATGATGGCCTTGTCCTCTAAAATGACACACAAAAGTGAATGGAACAACACTTTGCAGATTGAATTTGATGCAAATAAATGTCAATTATGTGAAATGTAGATTAGGGAAAAATAGGCCACACTTAACCTACAAACTATGTGAAAAGATACTAAAAACACTAATTACTAAAAAAAAAGTGTGTGCATACAATAAGTCACAATGTGGCTGAAAATTAGACACTTGACCAACAAACCTGAAATAAAGAAATCAACAGTGTTTTTGTCCATCCCAGACCAAATGATAATGCATTCGAAGACCAAGACCTAAAAATAAGAACTATCAACAAAGACTAGAGCCATTAAAAAATGCATAGGCTAATATATATGTATATAATAAAGGAAAAGAAGAGATATGACCACCACATACAAAATTGTGATAGGAATCAACAAGGAGGAAATTTTAAAACCAGCATCGTCTAGTACAAGGGAGCCACAGACTCAAGCTTGGAAAGTAAAGCTGCCTAAAAGAAGTCCAAAAGTTTTCTTTTTGCAAACAAAGTTGCAGAGAATTGAAACTATTCAAGCAACAAAATGAGTTGGTGGAAAAACCATCAATATTTCAAGAGAGTCATATAAGGAAGATGGGACACAATGAGCGTAGCTTTCATCTTGTAACTACAGTTAGGTAATTACACTTAGGTAACTACACACACAACTTCCTTCTCGACTTTAATCGTGTGTTGCTTATAACATATTTTACATTGTCTACCTTTTAATTAAGTACATCATGACTTCTCTTATTGTGTGAGGGTTCATCATTTACTGTACCTGGTCCAGTCTGACTGGAGTAGATGAGAGTCTGGGAGGTACGTGCTGAGTAAGGCGAGTTATGGTTGGCATCATGAAACATGTTCTGGGGAGCAGGATGGTGGTGGTAGGAAGAGATGGGAGGATGCTGCTGCTTCTGCGGAGGCTGCTGGAACTGCTGCTGATGCTGGTGATGGAGGAAGGAGGTTGAGGAAGGCTGGGGTAGGTGTCGGTGCTGAGAGGTTGGGGGAGGTCCACTGTACTGCTGTTGGTGTGGAGCAACGAAAGTCTGTTGTGGTGGTGGTTGTTGTTGTTGTTGTTGTTGTTGTTGTTGTTGTTGTTGTTGCAGTTGCTGATGATGCTTCTGTAGCTGCTGATGGTGCTGTTGCTGCTGCTGCATTTGCTGAAGGTGTTCTGCTGTCGTTTACTTTCATCACGAGGTGGGGCTCCAGCTACCACAAACAAACAATCAAGCTAAACCCAAACACACAAACCTCATGCAAAATATGCACACACAGTAGACACCTGACATTTAACTGAACGATATATATACAGACTTCAGTATTCAAATTTGAAATAAAACTACTTTCCAATTCCCAAATCTCACTTCCAAACACATGCCTCTGCTAATGCATTACACAGTTGTGAATCCTTATATTTTAGAGCTTTATTGAAATCTCTGTAGTGTTACCCAGATGACTAAGAACCAAAATGGCATTTCCCATAGTATTCTGAATTAAGAAAACTGCATCAAATTGATGAGCAGGTGACAACTCTGGACTGTCTGCATTTTGTGGTATTCTTGGATATATAATACACAAGATGGGCTCAAATGAAAACATCAATATCTTGGAAAATAAAAAAAGATGCTGTCATGCAAAGAAAGTATTGATAAAGTTGTACTACACATCCTGTCACTATTAATAATAACAATAATAATAATAATCTTTATTCACAAGAAGGTCCAATGGGTTGGTGAGATTACACAGGATTGGTATTTTTACACTCTTGCAAGGCCACTAACACGCACAGCGTTTTTGGGCAGGTCATTAGTAGTAAACTATGTATTGTGCTGTCAAAGTGACCTACTTTTAGAGTTTTACTTATATCTTCGGAAGTAAATTGGGAGGCCTCAAAAATTACTTATTTTCCCCACCCTCCTAACAAATGTAGTTCACGGCCGACTACTTCATAATGCCACCAGAAGCCTCACACTGAACTAACAGGTGTCAACTGTGTTTATAATAAAAATGAAAGCAAGCAACATCTGTTAGATAAACAAGTTACAGAAAACATTGTGTTTTTTTTCTATATACAACCCATGCAACACGATAAAACATGATTATCATTATGACGTAACAAATACACATGACCTAAACATTCCTGAAACAAGCTATTTACAGTTTTTGGGACAAAATGCTCAGAAAGTGCCACATGCAACATATTGAATTTCAGATATACAGGGTATAACAAAGCACAAATTAAATTTCTAGGATCACTATTAGCTAGTAAATAAAAATATTAACCTGGATAACATCTGAAATAAAATCTTGCATGATAAATTCAGTACTGCTCTCATATACACATTGTATTGCTTCATAGAAATGTTGTACATTACATGCATACAACATATATACCGTATAGCTTACCATATATGACCACCATCTGCTGGCAATTAAAATGTTATTAAATTTATATATAATATACCAATTCAGAATTATGGTTACCTGCAAGGCTAATATTTAGATGATAAATAACATTGAAACACAAATCGCACAAGAATTACTAAGCAATTAAAGCCACACCAGCAACTTCTACAAGCTACTACGATGATGCAGCAACAACAAGAAATACAGTAACAGAAAAATAATGTTTAGTTCTTACTTGCATATTGGTTGTTAGTCGGGTAATTTGCATGTGAAGCACCATGTCTGTTAGTGCTAGGATAAGACCCGCTTGAGCCATTTGTAGCTTTCCCTGAATAGTTATCAGATGCATTCTGTCCACCCATGGAATTAGGGTAGGGGTAGTAACCATCTTCATGCTCGGGAGGATAGTGTGTGTTGGCATTGGGGGAGCGTGAATTAGGGGGTGGAACATAACCATAGCCAAGATCAGGATTTTCATTATGTACATAAGCAGTAGGGTTATTATTTGTTCTAGACACTTTACCAGATTGCTGGGATGTGGAGGACTGTTGCTGGTGATAGGGTTTGGAGTGTGCATGGGATCGAGAGTGAGGAGAGTAATCACGAGGCTGACGGGAGTGAGGAGGAGCAGGAGCATCATTATTGTAATCAAGAGGTTGGCGGGAGTGAGGGGGAGCAGATACTTCATTACTGTAATCATAAGTATTACTATCATTGCTTTGTAAGTGAGAAGCTATGGTATGGTGGACAGATGCAGTAGCTGTGGCAATGTCTCCTCCAAATTTATCAACCCAAGGAGACCGGTCTGGAATGGTATAGTGCGGTTCTTAGTGCCTTAACAACTAAAACAATTCGAGGCCATGCTACTGCCGGACCCCAATGCATTAACTTAAAAATCATGCATAGCCAGAGTGCAGAATTTCATATTATGGAAAAATCAGTGAAGATGGAGTATATGCTCTCACACACCAAGGGGTATCAAAATTTATGCAAAGCTTATTGTTAAATAATTTACTGATAAATTAATTCAGAGAAGCTTCAACAAAAAGAGTGTTTAAAACTACAGTCGCTGCTAATTCTTACTAAGATAAGAAACCAAGCTACTACACAGGCAATCTTCCTTCAGTCCATTCTTACGAGCCTTACTCGAAGTGTAGAATATTAAATACTTAAGAGCAGCTACATGAAAAATGGCTATTAAAGAACATTATCTTCTAGCATTAGTAATACATCCATTGTGAAAATCTCAGTCCCTAAAGGTACTCTGCTTACTCTGGTACTTTTTCTCATCCTCATATCAGACACAGGCAAGGATACAAACTAATGTATTGGAACATGCTTTGCAGATGATGCTAGGATTTTAATGACAATAGAAAATATAGAAGACATGGCAAACCTCTAATCTGAGGTTAATCAAGTCTTTCAATGGGCCACAGAAAATAATATATAAAATGCAGTCAAACCACACTATTGAAAGAAAAGGGAATATAAAAGATTTAGGAAGTAATCATGTCAAAAGACCTTACTTTTAAAGAACACAACAAAGTAGGTGTCACAACTGCAAGAAAAATGATAAGTTGGGTAACAGTAAGCCTTCAAACAAGAGATAGAACATTAATGATGATACTGTAGCAATTGTCTAAGCATAATATAATTACTCCAAATTAACAGAATTTTCAGTGCAGACAATTAGACGTGTCTGTTAATTCCACATAACATATCCCTAAGAATTCCACATTCCAAGAAGTTCTACGCTAATCATATATGCGCTAATTACAATTAATCTCTCTTTCCAAGGGTAGAGGACTAATCAGCCCAGCTGACAGGTAACCTGCAAAGACATTGGTCAGTTTAGCAAAGTGAGGAAAAGCTTTTAATGTAAGCCCCAAGCATGGGAGCATTGTCAGTCCCAGTCTAACCCAAATACTGTACAGTACTGTAGTTGTACAGTACAGTACAGTTGCTTGAGGGATACCGTGGATTTGCAACACCAACTGACATTCACCAGCAATAATGTAACACTTGTCAAATCTAGTTCCTATTCTCACAAGATGTTAACAGCCTTGTCACAGAGCAGACAGCCACATTCTGGCCACACTCAAGTTACAACTCTCATTCCGCATTCGACATGTCTTTGATCCCTCCCACATCCGAGCTCCACGCTCTCGTCCCACAATTGAACTCTCTATCCCCAGCCTTGCTCAAGCTCTTTGCTCTAGGCCTCATCGTAGCTATCACAACACATTACAATACTACATTGAGAAAATCCACAGGAGCCATGATGAGGATTCAAACCTATGCGCGGTGTTCCCAGATGCAAGCTCTAAACGACTATGCCACATCATCTTGAGGTTATCTTGAGATGATTTTGGGGCTTTTTAGTGTCCCCGCGGACCAATTCTCGACCAGGCCTCCACCCCCAGGTATTCAAATTGTATTGTATAGTATTACTGGTTACAATATCAAGAGTATTCTAATTATTAGAAGGAGTTTAAGTCACCATCAGTGACGTCACGAGCCAGAACTAGGTTGTAAGGCGGAGTGACCTGGCGGTCACAGGTCACCAGTTTCCATGTCCTCTATTTCTCAAAGGTCAAATAGCCACTTTGTAATCGGGAATAGCTCTTCCTTAAGATGCTTGGGTAATTTAACTTCAGTAAAATAATTCAACCAATCTGGATCATTCAGGGCAACAGAGGTTAGTTGTTAAAACTTAAGCCTGGCAAGTAACTTAGATACTAAGCAGAACAATACAATGCTCTGGTCTGGGGAAGACCAGACGAGCAGAGAACAGTGTGGTTTGAAGAGCGACTCAGGCAAGGTGGCCTTCCATCATCGGCCTCAAGACAGCACGAACACCTAGCTGGTCTATATAAGATATAGTTGCTAGGAGTTTTTATAGGGATAGGTCAAATCGTTGCCAGTCAGGGCGTGTTCAGTTGAGGGAGTGCTTCAATTATTTAGATTTTGTTTAGTTTTTGAATAAACCATTTAGTTAGTAATGTGCATTTTCATTATTTCCACTTTTGTGTATTTATGTGAATTTGTTCTTGTCATGTGGTCCCCACGAGGCCGAGTTGAATTGGGCGCCGATTCTAACATCGAATCAGAATCACCATTCCCGTTGATTTGAAATTAATGTTAGAAATGTACTTTTAATGTTACAATTTAATTTAATTAATGTTACAAATGTACTTTTCTATATATGCGTATAGGGATGAGCATCAGCTCTTATTTAAGCCTTTAATAGTGTAATTCAATTGTTTATAGTATTTTATATTTAAAATTTAGCATCGAGTTGGCTTCAAACGAGTACAGTTGCTATTTAACCCCCCCCCCCTCTCCAATTTCTCACTGTGGACATCGTTTCTCTGGCCTTCTACCTGTCAGTTTCCCTTAGAATATCAAGTCACTTGCTCCACACTCTTCACTTCGGTCAACCCGTCCTCGACTCAAGTCCATTACATCCAGCGGTCGCCTCCACAGACGCATTCATAAATTTTTACATGCTGTTCAGTCAAAACTGGAATTTTCTCAAATTATTATAATATATTAGCATATTGTGCAGGCATAGGCTAGGCTAGGTTCTGTTGGTGATTATTTGTATTGGTAGTACATGGAGTGAAGCATTTACAGCGTTGTGGTTCGAACAAAATTCATCTGTGAAGCACTTGTTCCGGAAGTGTTGGAACGAAATCAGTTGAGAGTAGTGTATAAACTATTTTTCATTCATAAACAGGGGTTTGGCAGGTGCATGGAATGACTTTTGGATCTTTGTTTGGAGGATGGGCTGCTTCTGTGTGCTTATATCCATTTTCCTTGACTTTGGAGTGTACCTTTTTGTAAATTTTTAGAACATTCTCTATTCTTGCCCTGTGCTTTTAAAGGAGAGGGTTCCATGCACTTCTGCATACTCCATAGTTGGGTTTCCCAAGGTGTAGAATATAGCGCATAGGTCAATATATCCACATTTCTGAAAGCAATTCAGACTAACCATTGGCATGTGCCACAGATATTTTTCTGATAATGGTCGTCTCTGGTATTAGATGCAGTTATTTTTATACAAGGTTCCTTTTACTAATCAAGGAATCTGTCTCCACTTTATTACAAATTTTTCTTCTCACTGCTGTACCTATCTAGTTTATTTTAAAAATTACCACAGTAAAGCCAATATTAAGAGGGGCTAGTCACAAACCTGCACACACAAATAACACCACACGAGACCAGAAGGCATGGCAGGACGTGCAGAATACACCCCCCCCCCCCCCCCCGTTGAAAAGTAGAGGTGCAATAGGTACTCGGAGAGAACTATCAATATCAGAGGCCCGAGACTGTTCAACCTCTTCCACTACACATAAGGGGCATAACTGGCCGACCCCTCAGTGTTCAAGAGAACTTTATAAGCACCTCCAAAGGATACCTGACCAACCAGGCTGTGACTCATACATGGCTCGCATGGCTGCGAGCAGCTGTGTCCAACAGCCTGGTTAACCAGTCCAGCAACAAGGAGGCCTGGTTGAGGACAGGGCCGCAGGTATGCTAAGCCCCCAAATTATGTCAAGGTAAGCCCACCAAGTAACCATCTTCATAACCACCCCTGTAGTACCAGGATACCAATTCAGGGTCTGTCCCTCTACTCTTAGTTTTGTCTGTTTTGCATTAGCAAATAATAAGACAAGAAAAAAGTCAGTTTAAAAAAAGGCAGTAAGCCTGGAAGATTACATAGCCATTTTTGGTGCAGAATGATAAAAAATTACTTGGATATCATTCAGGATGTCAATACTAGAGCAAAAAGACAAAGAATGACACAGAATGAGCAATGGCAAATGCATCCGATTCGCCAAGGATTTTATCGAGGGTTAAGCGACTCAAAAGGACACTGGGAAAGCATGAACACCGATCCTGAAAATCGAGAATTTAAATCAAACTCCCTCCTTCCTGGACATTGACATTAGTGGAATTAGCTCTAGCACCAACCTTGTGGTTTTGCAATAATTATCTCTACTCTGCCTTCCTTTTAGGAAGGAACTTCATACCAAGATAGACATGTACCGTACATTATAAAAAAAAATTGCATTTTACTACATTTTTTGTTACGAAAAAGTCAATGCCACCGATATTAAAAACAATGACATTCTAAAAAAAAATAATTTGTGGTAGAAAACAGTCCATGTAACTCAATACCTGGCCATAATGTTACCACACTATCATATAGTTACTTATTATGCCAACAGAGTATATATTTCACTTCTTGGGTGCCAAAATTCACCCTCCCCCTCCTCCCTTTTAACAAATATATTTGTATTTTTTATTGCATGACTTTTTAATAGAAAATAATTGGCTAGATCTCTCAATACTAAACCAAAATTATCAGGTAGAGTATACTGTATTACATTGTAGGATTAATTACACAATAAAACCTTTATTCATATTGTGTTTAAGGCAAGAAAGAAAACCCAGAATTCTTCATGAATATTTAATTATATGTACATAATGTACTAATATTTAAAAAAATACATAAATACTTTTAGAATCTACAAAACTGTACATTACTAAAAGAAAACTATACAAAAATTAAACCGATATAACATCCCATGAAATTAATTTTACTGACCAGAGATCACAAAGAATTACAGAGTGTCCTACATCCTAGCATATTACACAATTTCAGTTAAGTGCACCTGCATTCACACTACTGCCACTTCTCACAGTAGCCATCAAAGCACAACACTGTGCACACTGGCGAGTGGTTAGAAACACACACAGAAGTACATGCTTAAAGTTCTCTTGCGCTTTCCTTTTAACAATCGCTGCTCTGCCAATATGCACCAAATACTGCAATTGGATTTCTGCTATATTGCAAGTTTGCTATACTGAGAATTGTCATCAATCTTTGAACGAGTACAATTCCTAAAAACTATTCCAGCAATTTTTTTTTCCTCCCCCACCCACAACAGCCAAAACACTTATTTCACTGATTTAAAACACTTGTTGCCTGTTCCATGAAATTCCTTTGGTCAAGTTAATGATTTTTACATTTTACTGTTCTTAATTTTACATATTTAGTATATTGTGATGAAGAAAGTCATGTACCATTTAATTGACTTTCACTTTAATGACTGTCGAACATAATTCATTAAACCTATTACTACATCCATGATCCTTATATTATATGTATACTTAATACTTTTTCTGTCTTGATTTGATTTTAACTTTACACTGCTGTCTCCTACTGTTGACAGCAGATTTACAGTCCATGTGTCCTGCCTGGTACAAAATAATATTGTCTGTTGACATGCCATATCATAGGCAGTGCAACTCTATTCTGTGATGGCATGTCAGTAGGAGGACCAATTCTGCCAACTCTTAACAGTGCTAAATGCAACAACATTAATCTGCCAAGGCATATTATACAAGTAAATACAAGTATAATTGTCCAAGGCAATGCAAGTCTTTCAACATTTTTAAGCTGCTCTCACAAAGCCGTACTTTCACAAAGCTGTACATGCCAGCATACATTAATTTTGGAATGTAATTTGCGTTTATATCACACAGCGCCAGACCAATTCATTAATTTATCCTACGATAAACAATTCATTACCCTAGGGTTAAGAAAGCAGGTATTGTTTGAAGAACAGCTTTCCTTGAACTAGTTAATTTTTCTTCACAAAAACTTCTTTGTTACAATTATATAGAATATCTTTAGGTAGAATTTCTGTACTTGTTATAGCATTGGCCTTATTGTATGCAGCCAGTTTTTATCTGCACTTGCGATTTCATTATCAACTGATATCTTTGAAAATAAGGCCATGACCAGCTTTGGTAGACATGAATCCATCGTTGAAGGACGACTACAGTGTGGGCTTGTAAACTATACTCACCCCGCCCAACACGCATCAACAGACATTAATGCTTATAATTTATTTCACCGAAATATTATTTGATCTTTGATTTTCATGGCCTTTTTGCTAGGATGCCTCTATCTGTAACTGTGGTTTCCAAGTCTGTTTCATGTGAAATAATTTTATCACTAGGAAAAAAATTCTCAAAGCACTAAGGGTGACAAATTGCAAATATATTTCATTAGAGGGGTATCTGCAAATCAGTTACAGCCTGTCGATGGATTTAATTCATCATCTATCACTTAACCCATGCAGCAAGTATGTTATGGTCCGATTTGTGCAGCCGTTTACATACATGTGGCTGGGTCACCGAGCCTCATCTCTTCATGCGTGTCGCCACTCGACACCTAATCTCATCCGATTCTGTCTATAACGGTATCAGTCGGAAGTACAGTACTATTTTCTTTTTTAGTCATCTTCTACCCTTTTGTACAACTGGCAGCTATGGTACTCTGAATGGGAGCGGGACAAGTCTAGAACGAGAAAGAATACATTTTACACACAACCCCAAATAAATTTATTAAATCAAACATAGGAAACTAATCCAATTCACAAAGGTATATATAACTTTTGCAACATTTCATGATGTATAAATATTACATACCTTATTTATTGTGAATGAAGTGAAGAAATCAGATTACTGGCGAGAGCAAGGCGAGTGTGGGAGACGGCGCAGGTGGTGGCAGTTCACTTGCGGCTTGTCACATGGTGATGTTTTTGTCGATGCACTTTTTTGCCAACAGATGGTGCCACTCTGAATAAAACATGCACCATGTTCATGAAATTTAATACTGTAGTTTTGAAGGTATGAAAGTTTTTTAGGTTGCCAATTGCAGTCACTGACAATCTGCTCTTGGTGCTTTTTGACAATAGGATTAATCGGACATTTTCCAGTGCATTGATCCAGATAAATTAAGTGCTGAAATCACTACTCTTGTTTTATTTATGCAACGATTCCCTTCGGTTCTGTTCTCTATTCTATACACTTTTGCTTTTCTCTGCCTCAAGTATCACCTGTTAAACAATAAGTTAAAATCTTTGTGGTATTCTGGAATCATCCATCAGATTGAGTTTACTTATTTTGAATTAAATTGCATCTAGTATTTATTTTCTTCCAAGTTCTATTTTTGATGATTTCCTTTATGAATTCTTTAACCTTCTGGTATGGTAACCTTTGTGATACGCTAACATTTCTACACAACCACTTTTCTTACAGCCTTCATATCCACTACATATTTCAAGACTAGGAAAGTAATTATCAAAAGGAAAGCTCCAAGTCCAGAAGACTCGTATAGCAAGTACAGTTTACCATAATAGAAGGCATCAGTAACTAACCCACATTGGCATTTCATGGCAAGTGCTGTCTGTCTCTCACTGTGGAGATCGTGTCAAACATTGCTTTTCCCCCCATGTATCCTCCTCGAAATGATGCATTAGTAAGTTCTTTTCCGCCACTCCTGCCTGGTACACTCTTTTCTCCCGCCCCTTTGGTATATCACACGTAATCAATTTAGCTTTACTGAGGTCTATGAGTGAAACCTCCCATTGCTAACAGCTTTGCTTAGTCTGACAGTTTACCACTTTTGGTGGATATTTGTGCAGGTTCTCCTGTGCTTGAGGGGTTGTAGATCAGTTTTGTTCACAAATTATTCCAACAATCGGTGTTATTTTTCTTCTTGAGATGGTTATCTTGAGATGATTTCGGGGCTTATCGTCCTGTGGCCCGGTCCTCGACCAGGCNGAATCCGTCTTGGATACAAATATCTATGGAGATTTGGAATGCAAACAACAGTTGAGCAGCGAGTTGCAGAATCTGTGATAAGAGTGACGGTATGGGGTATGGGGTCTACTACTGCCACAGGATGGGTATGGGGTCTACTACTGTCCACAGGATGGGTATGGGGTCTACTACTGCCCACAGGATGGGTATGGGGTCTACTACTGCCCACAGGATGGGTATGGGGTCTACTACTGCCCACAGGATGGGTATGGGGTCTACTACTGCCCACAGGATGGGTATGGGGTCTACTACTGTCCACAGAATGGTATGGGGTCTACTACTGCCCACAAGATGGGTGTGGGGTCTACTACTGTCCACAAGATGGGTGTGGGGTCTACTACGTCCACAGGATGGGTATTGGGTCTACTACTGCCCACATGATGGGTATGGGGTCTACTACTGTCCACAGGATGGGTATGGGGTCTACTACTGTCCACAGGATGGGTATTGGGTCTACTACTGCCCACAGGATGGGTATGGGGTCTACTACTGCCCACAGGATGGGTATGGGGTCCACTACCATCCACAAGATGGGTAAGGGGTCCACAACCTCAAGTAGGATGGGTATGGGGCCTACAACCGCCCATAGGATGAGTATGGGGTCCACTACCGCACACAGGTGGACGGTATTTGACCCCATACCCATCCTGTAGGCGGTAATGAACCCCATACCCACCCTGTGGGCGGTAGTGGACCCCGTTAACATCCTACGGGTGGTAGTGAACCCTTTATACATCGAGCGACTAGTTGTGGACCCTATATCCATCCTGAGGATACACTGGCAGTGTTGAAGGAAGCAGTATTCAGTGTAGAGGTTCCTAAGTAGGAAGACTTGAGAGGCAAAACCGACTAGAGGCATTAACATCAGAGGCTGGTGTCACGTGACAGACTTGACATGGTGAGAGGCAATGTCATGTTATGTTATCCCGTTGTAGATGTTCTTTAGTACACCGAGACGGTCTTGGTTGCATTCCTTACTGTAGTCGTCTGAGGTGGAGGTTACGACAAGACAGTTATAAGCTTATAAATCTCAAGGTAAACATACAGCTCTAACAGGCAGAACTGAAGAGGGAGCTGTAGAAAGCATGTAGGAAGGAGCTGGGAAACCCCCTGACATCATACGAGTCTCGTCATAAGACTTATACTCCAGGCACTCGAGGAGTACCTTGGGAGACAGAGACTGGAAGAGCGAGGAAGGTGACGGGAAATCTTGTTCTGAAGACGAGAGGAGCACCGAGGACCCGTCCAGCGTCACGAAGTGATCGTCGAGGACGCCACTTGTGCAGAATAATATTCTGAACAATGTCATCCTGGACGTTAATAGTTATTATAAAGCATAAATTTTGACATTTCAGTAAGTTAAAATCACTTAAATTGTCATTAACTAGCAATATCTTAGGTCAGTTGAAAGCAATATTTAACATCACCCAGTGTTGTGTCAGGAACTTTGGGTTCTTTGGATGCTTAGTCTGTTATTGTATATATTGTAGTTGTCAAGAGGCCATTAAAAGCTCTTGACAGACGATATTAGTTGACTGACGATTCTGTTGCAAATGTTGTTCTGTTGCAACATTTACATAGAATATTGTATTTAGTTTGTGAATTAGATTTTGAAATTAACAACTTCAAACATTCAAGTTGGGGATCATTATTGGTTCATCAGACTCGTTCGTATTTGGAGAAGTGAAGGAGTGGCTGTTGGCCATTGTTAATTGACACTTGAGACTCGCAAAATGTTAACCAATGGGGGTGAGTTTTAGGGTGAATGTCAACCAATCAGCGGGCGGGTTTGGTTGGCTGCTGGGTATAAAAGGAAGGATGAGACAAAAAAACACCTCAGTGTTGTTTTGCCTCACTTTAGTATACAGTTCCAGCTTCGTCTCTTGAAGGTGAGTTGTATGTGGCGGATCTCCCCCCCCCCCCCCCCCCCTTCCCCCCCTTGTTGCGTCCTCCTCCCCCCACTTCTTTGTTACATCTCCCTCCCTCTTTTCCTCGTGTTATGTCTTCCCCCTCTCCCTTCTTTCTTCCTTTCCTCCCTTTTTTTTCCTTTCCTCCCTTTTTTTATGGGGGGGGGGAACTACTATTATTTAACCTTTGCCTTGAATCAAATGTTAGGTTTCATGTGCATGACGCTGCGTGTGGCACTATTGCAGCCTTAAACTGGCCTGTAACGCTCCTCTATCCCCACGTGTATCATGCGAGAGGCTAGCCCTTAACGTCTGGCTTCAGCCTTAAATTCCGTTAAATATATATTTCCAAGTGTACAGTAGTTAAAAGTACAGTAATGTAACAAGTTAACGGAATAGTCCGTTCCGACCATTGCACCTAAACGATAGTGAACTGAACTACGGTTCATAGTGGTACAATTGTCAGCGCCCCGGGGGAGAGGGGGTCTACACAAGGCAGGCAGAGGCTCGGAAAATACGCCTTGTGTAAAATTCAGATGCTGGTAAAGACACTCCCCCCTCCCCCCCCCCCCCGTGGATTGCTCTAGCAGTTCAAAAAATTGTAGTTCTTTGGTTATGTACAGTATAGCCCGCATATTGACGGACTGTTTCTTCGTTAGGACTTGGCTATCAACTGTGTACAGTTGATACATAAAAAAAAAACTAAATTGCTTCTTAGCAGTCAAACTATTACAAAGGTGTAGCATTAATGGGTCTTTTATATATTTTTTTTCTCTCCATGTCAACCAGGTTCATATGATTCACAAACCCAGCTTGTCTCAGCCTTAAAGGCCACAGCAAACTAGACACCCCAGCCTGTGGAATACCTGGTGACATGGTGTTACCTTAGTTACCGACTCGAACAGTCGGTCTAGTTTGGTTTGGTTAGTCTTGATCTGTTTGACATTAATGTACTTGAAGTACCAAAGATGCAGGTTTGAGGCCTCAACACGGCTCTTATTGTCTCATTTCAGTAAATTTAGATTAATTTAATTTTAAACTTGTTTCAGATACCTGGAAATGTGTGGCTGGTAAGAACTAAAATTTCTAATGGTACGTGAATACTAATACCTACAACTGGGATCAAGCAAACTCTTACTGCAAGTCTTGGCAGAGGCTTCCAGCTAATCACTATCCAAGAGAGGATAGGACGACTTTATAAAGAGTGCTATCGCAAGTGAGTTTACTTATTAGTGTTTAACATGGTTATACATTGAAATGCATGACCATTAAATAAGGTCATCCTGCTGGACTAAATTACAAAATGGCCAAAGAAATTCTGAAACTGCTCAATATTTTTGTTAGGTGCGATCCAGTTGACGTGGACAAGCAGCAACTAGCGTGTCACGACGATCTGGAGGTGGTCATCAAGTACAGACCTACACCACTAGTCTTTCACTGCAGGGTTCCTATGGTTTGTTTCACTGTCATACAACTAAAATTGTCATAACATACGGTGTTTAGTAGATTTTTTTAAGTGTATGTTACGCATAAGGGCTTAAACTGTAAAAAAAAGTGTAAAATTTAAACTTAAGATTTACAATACCTTGCAGTATTTCTCCAAATACTGCAATTTAACAGATATAAATATTCGGTTTAAATGAGTAGCAGAGGGAAATTTAGGGGTGGGGGAAGGCGTTTAACTTGCATCTTTAACTAAATTCGTTCTGTTTCCTCCTACAGGACAAATGCTTCCTATGACGTAAGCTAGATTCAACGGAAGCTGTAACACTTTCATCGCTGAAGAGCTCCTCTACACTCGAAACTACTTAAGACGTCCTCCTCAAAACTGACGTAAACTTAGTCTGGTCAACGCTACCTACTCGGCTCCTCCACTGCAGCTTTTTAATGCGTCTGTAACCTGCGGACTCTGCGCACCTACTTCAGATTCCCGGCTCCAGAAATATCTCCTTCACAACACAATGTTGATGAAGTTCTGCATTGGACATGTCTTCGTGTATCCGTGTTTTTTTTTTTGTTCTACTAAAATGACCACAGGTTCTAGCTCCACTAAAGGAGTACTCAGGCCAAAAGTGAAATTCAAACAATCTTTTTGTTTTATTTATATTATTCCCTGATGTGCTTGAGAAATAGATTTAATATGGCTTAATTATTGGTATTTCAGTATGTGATTGAGTGCAGAGTTTGAAGCCATAAATTGAAATGGGGAAATATTAAACAGTATTAACAAATATTGTAAAGCCAACAGGTAATATAAACATTATCCTGCAAAATATTCATTTTTTTTTTACACTAATATAAAATGACAATGTTCTCTTTAAGCAGAAATTATATTAATAAAGTGATACAAAATATGTAAATTTTCTTCATACTGTCATTAAAATAAAACTAATTACAAATTATTTTATTTTAACCTAAAGACGAAGTATTACATTATCTATTAAAGACTAAAGATTCGACAAGGTCTAGACGTAAATACCACTTAATATATCGGCATGGAATACATTCGACGTTGTTCTGACGTTCCATTGACGTCGTTCCGACGAAGATAATTAACGTAGTTTTGACGCCACTGATTATTAGGTAATGTTTCCAGTTGTAATCGACATGGATTCAACATCGTTCCGACGTCGCATTGACGTCGTTCTGACCGCGATTTAGTTGTTCTGACGTCGTTCCGACGTCGATTTACCGTCGTTTTGACGCCACTAATTATCTGGTAAGCATTTCCATTGTAATTGTCATGCATTCGACGTCGTTCTGACGTCGCATTCGACGTAGTTTTGACGTCGCATTGACGTCGCTCCGACGTCGATTTACCGTCGTTTTGACGCCACTAATTATCAGGTAAGCGTTTCCATTTGTAATTGTCATGCATTGACGTCGCATTCGACGTCGTTCTGACGTCGCATTCGACGTCGTTTGACGTCGCATTCGACGTCGATTTACCGTCGTTTTGACGCCACTAATTAGGTAAGCGTTTCCATTTGTAATTGTCATGCATTCGACGTCGTTCTGACGTCGCATTCGACGTCGTTCTGACGTCGCATTCGACGTCGTTCTGACGTCGCATTCGACGTCGTTCTGACGTCGCATTCGACGTCGTTCTGACGTAGCATTCGACGTCGTTCTGACGTCGCATTCGACGTCGTTCTGACGTCGCATTCGACGTCGTTACGACGTCGATTTACCGTCGTTTTGACGCCACTAATTATCAGGTAAGCATTTCCATTTGTAATTGTCATGCATTCGACGTCGTTCTGACGTCGCATTCGACGTCGTTCTGACGTAGCATTCGACGTCGTTCTGACGTCGCATTCGACGTCGTTCTGACGTCGCATTCGACGTCGTTCTGACGTCGCATTGACGTAGATTTCCGTCGTTTTGACGCCACTAATTATCAGGTAAGTATTTCCATTCTAATTGTCATGCATTCGACGTCGTTCTGACGTCGCATTCGACGTCGTTCTGACGTCGCATTCGACGTCGTTCTGACGTCGCATTCGACGTCGTTCTGACGTCGCATTCGACGTAGTTCTGACGTCGCATTCGACGTCGTTTTGACGTCGATTTACCGTCGTTTTGACGCCACTAATTATCAGGTAAGCGTTACCATTTGTAATTGTCATGCATTCGACGTCGTTCTGACGTAGCATTCGACGTCGTTCTGACGTCGCATTCGACGTCGTTCTGACGTCGCTCCGACGTCGATTTACCGTCGTTTTGACGCCACTAATTATCAGGTAAGCATTTCCATTGGTAATTGTCATGCATTCGACGTCGTTCTGACGTCGCATTCGACGTCGTTCTGACGTCGCATTCGACGTCGTTCTGACGTCGCATTCGACGTCGTTCTGACGTCGCACTGACGTCGCATCGACGTCGTTCTGACGTCGATTTACCGTCGTTTTGACGCCACTATTATCAGGTAAGCATTTCCATTGGTAATTGTCATGCATTCGACGTCGTTCTGACGTCGCATTCGACGTCGTTTTGACGTAGCTCCGACGTCGATTTACCGTCGTTTTGACGCCACTAATTATCAGGTAAGCATTTCCATTGGTAATTGTCATGCATTCGACGTCGTACTGACGTCGTTCTGAAGTCGCATTCGACGTCGTTCTGACGGCGCATTCGACGTCGTTCTGACGTAGCATTCGACGTCGTTCTGACGTAGCATTCGACGTCGATTTACCGTCGTTTTGACGCCAGTAATTATCAGGTAAGCGTTTCCATTTGTATTTGTCATGCATTCGACGTCGTTCTGACGTTGCATTCGACGTCGTTCTGACGTCGCATTCAACGTCGTTCTGACGTCGCTTTCGACGTCGTTCTGACGTCACATTGACGTTGATTTTCCGTCGTTTTGACGCCACTAATTATCAGGTAAGCGTTTCCATTTGTAATTGTCATGCAGGATCATTCAGTGGTACGATGCACCCTCCCAGGGGTGCATTGCGAGTATACGGCCCGCAATTGCCACCTAAGAACTGTCAGTCCATCGAGACCAAGTTCAACAGCGAAGGCGAGGATTGAGAAAGCCTCCTCTGCTCAAAACTTCTGGTATTACGGTTGTGCACGCGCCTCCCCAAACACCTGGGCGTCAGAACAGATATCTAAAATAATAAAGAATTTAAAAAGGTGGTGGGAAATGAGAATTAGAAGGGAGAAGAGAAGGAAGGAAAAATTAAACGCAAGTTAAAGATTTCCAGTACAATTTGTTAAGACGACAGGAGCATTATTTTTTTTAATAGACTGATACATGGATGTGTCAATAGTTAATAGATCAACACCTTACTCCCACTTGCATTATAACAGTCATTGGATAAAACTGAAAACTCATGGACAAATTTGTTTTAAATTTTTATTAACCTTGAAACAAAAATTAAAATAGTTGCATGATTTTCGCATTTAAATAAATGCAGCAATAAAAGAAACAATCCATATTAAATCATTTTGATAAGGTTAGTAAAGTACTGTATATTACATGCAAACTACAGCAATATTGGCGTCGTGTGGCTACCGACATTTCTTACATAAAATATACAATGTTAACTGATTAAACACATGCATTCATTAGCAGACATGAGCCTGAAAAAGGTCAGAAAACACCTGTACAACACTTTACCATGGCAGGGGTTTAAATGTTTCTACAGTCTTGCTCATTACAAATGAGAACCAGTTACAACAAAATGGCAAATACATGAATTCTTCAGTTGTAAATGTTTGTAATCAAAAGAAGGCACTAAGCCGGGGAGACAATGTAGCACCATCAAAGTCGCAAGATATTTAAAATGCTTAACACAGTATCACTAAGGATGTCAATATAAGAACATAAGTACAAAAAGTGACCGATATCAAAAGTATCGGATTCAACAAGGATTATATCAAGGGACAGTCGGTAAGCAGCTCACGAATGTCCCGAGAAGTAAGAGGGACAATGCAATTCGGACAATAAGGAGCAGGGCGGCATTCCATTAACACTTTGGCCTGGCCGGTGGGTTATTCGAATCGTGCCGTAAGGTAGGCCGGGCATTGCTGGTGAGCACACAACCCACCGTTCAAACTCTTTGACTCACAATGTTTATACTTACTAATAATAATAAGTATAGGCAAAAATTAATGGATGACGGCAGTCATGCCCCGAACTGAGTGTACCTGTATTGTTTTGAAGACTCTGAGAGCATCATCATCCAGTGAAACTGTCAAGTACCTTCGAGTTAAATGCATATGGCCAATACATACTCTTGCCAGAGTCATTTTCCACTGCTAGTTATGGCGACTGGAGAAAGGCAAAGAATACAGGCTACATTTAAGAGAATGCAGATTGTTACCTGTAACACAAGACCAACGACCCTGCCAATGGTTTCAAATCAACGAATGAATGACTGGGTAGACATCTGAATAAGGAATGCCTTTTCAGGAATAGGACAAGTGCAGATAACTGCCTCAGCAGCAATGTCTGCACACTCATTGGTACTGTAATACCAATACTGTAATATGGCTGGGAACCCAGCAAAACTCAACTGTTTGAAATCTGCTAGAGATGAGAAAATAGCCTATACAGTACTAGATTTTGACAACCACAGGATTCATAGGATTAATGACTCTAGAGCCATGAGAAGACTCCAAGTCAACCACAATGATAAAGGAGACAGTCACAATAATGTGACTAAAGATATGATAACCAAACTACGCTTCAGAAAATGGAGAGACGACAGCATTTTGGTACACCCTGGACCATTATAAAGTTGTTATTGTTTCTTCATTTTCTGATGTGTGGTTTGGTCATGACAAAGGAGCATTGACATTGGAAAAGCAGTTGAAGAGCATCTAAAAATCACACACAGTTCAATCATGCTAGCCTCCAGGGGTAAGTGGCACATATAGGTTTGGTCCAGAAAGACTAAACACCATTGGCAAACTTAGAGCAACCTGTGAATAGGGAAAACCTATGAAGTGAAGAAAATATTTCAAGGAAAAGGCATTTCATAACAATAGGAGAGGTATAAGTCTTTATTATGTGGGTCAAAGTCTTGCAAAACTTCACAAGTGGAACCCTCCATGGGGACAAGAATGGAATGATACAAGGACACACACTGCAAACACAAAGGGAGGCTTGTAAGTAATACAAGCCTTGTAGAAAAACAGGTGGTGGTGGAAGAACAGGGGCCTACTGAAGGGGCAACAGCAAAAGGGAGGCAAAAGCAAAAATGAGGATGTTGAGACCTTGTGAGGTAGTGAATGCAGTACGGATCCTGTAGCAACCAGATGTTGGCTTCAACATACTGTACAAGGTCTTAGTAGGGAACAAATGAAAGGCACCAGCACCGAGGTTCAACTCGGCACGGTGCAGAGCATCAAGACAATGAAGAGTTGAATGAGAGGCAGGGTAGCCATAATCCAGTTTAGTCAGATTGTACCCACAGCATCACTTAATGACAAAAATAAATAACATTATTTTGTGAAGTGTGTCATAGAAGATCCAGACTGGTAAAAACAATGTAAAAGGTTCAGACATCAGTGAACCTAGCGGTGGTTATGATATTCACAGCACAGTCGTGCTTGGGTGCTTCTACGCATCATGAAACAGTACCTCATGTTCCTTTAGAAAATAAACTTGTTTAAAATGATTCATATTCAGGATTTAGTGACCAGAATTCTGATTACAACAGCATTATGTATAGAGTTAGCAATATACATAGTACTGTACAGTATATTGGGAAGCAACTTGTAGAGTCAGGTGGCATCGTCAGCCGACTAGCATGTGGTGGTATGCTGTGTTTACACTCACCATGACAGCTTGGCAATTCGTTATGGTAGTTATAATGTGTATACAGTGTAATAACAGCAAAAACGGTCTTAGTATTCAAAGAATATAATATTGTGTGTATATTAAGTGACATGAATATATCTGTGCATACCTATATGTTCTACACTTTGTGATGCATATAACATTATTGAATGCCCTATGCATTTGAAATAAGCCATGATTAAAAATAAACAATCATTACAAATACTAAGAAAATGTATGTAATTCTTACAATTACAACTTTGTGCAAAAATGCGGGGCTAAGCTGAACTCTGATAATTAATTACGATTGAGATTATTACACCCACTAGAACTGCTTAGAAGTTTGTAATAGTGCATAAAAATGCAGATTATACATAATTTATATATACAGTACTCTAACAGCAAATACAGTTTTGTTTCACTTTCTAAGAATAAAATATTGTGTCCATAATACTGTAGTGACGAATATACTTGATCATACCGATGTCCCGGACTTTTTTTTACATAAATTTCATCAATGACACACTATCACTGCAAAAACCTAGTGAAAAACAAATTGCTGAGATTTTAATTTCTAAAAATATATTTGCAGCAACTCATGCCCCACACCTGGTCCGGGATACCTGCCATGGGGGCCATTGCTCCACAAATGCTCATGAATCAACCTGTCCTCTTAAAAAGAACGTCGCATTTGGCCGTTTGCCCGTATGGCCGAATTTGGACGTAATTTGAAAATGAAAAAAATATGAAAATAAATTTGGGATTTTTTTTTCATGAACAGTAAGTTAAGGGTCCTCTGATAGGTTAGGTGGGCAGGAAATTCTCATAAAGTTTCAAAACGTTATGAAAAACGTTAATTTAAAGTGTCCTCTCATAACCTCTGCGCGTACGCCGGACGACTCAAATAGAAAACGGAACAGAACGTCACTTTTGTGAGTCGATTTCATTTCAAATTACGTCCAAATTTGGCCATAGCGCGCATACCAGCCAAAAGTGACGTTCTTTTTAAGAGGACGGGTTGCATGAATGGTAATGTTCTCACAAGCTATCCCTGCTCCAACACAATCAGTGACAACAAACTGTCATTTTTTCTGTGATCTGGGATCGCAATTTAACAAGATTAGAAAGAAAAAATAAATTTAATTTGTTTTCTTACACATCTGGTGGTTGTCAGCTATAAACAGGTCTGCAGTGCCGAGGTTCATATTTAAATATATTGGGAGGAGTACCCTTGTGAATGTACTGCCCCTTAGCACACCCTAATAGTACTTGCAGCACACCTAATACTTGTACTGTGCTCCAAGTACAGTACTGTACTTGCAGCACAGTACTGCTTGGAGCGGTTGTCACACACTGTGTTACCAGTGCCATGATAGAATGCTGAAAAATTTTTGAAGTCGCTCAGTCTACATGAAATAACCAAATCAATTTTTTTTAAGAAATTAAACTTTTTGAAACTAGCTACTGCATTTTCCTTGCATTCATACAAAATAGTAACAGGAATTGATAAAAAGTGCAAAGAATTTTTGAAAACTGCAATGTCAAGAACAAGAGGTCATGGATTCAATCTAAGACAACAAAATATGAGAAGGTTCTCCTTTGCAAAGTGGCAGACAGTTGGAACAAGTAAAGTGAGGTGGCGGCAGATGCCAAATCCATCGTTAGTTTCAAAGTATCACACACCAGAGTACTGGGAAAACAGGATGCACGAGTGTAGAGCTCAGAGTTCTGTAACTACACAAACAATTATAAATATATACATAAATCAGTCCATCCTCCTTGTTAGATAGTACTGACTGCGACTCTTGTATCAGGCTGCGAGCAGCAGCACTGAACAGCCTGATCACACCAGCAACCAAGAGGCTTAGTCAGAGACTGGGCTGCAGGGGACATTGATCCCTGAAATCGTCAACAGGTAGAGGATGAGTACCATTGTATATTAACCAGTCCTACCAATAGAGCGTCGCATTTTGGCATATACTCTAACCAAGGCCAAAAATCGTCGTACAAGGAAATAGTAGCAGTTCGCAAAATTGACAGACTGTAAGGTTCTCTGGTAAGTTAGGAGAGGGCACTTTAGTAGAGCAATTTCTTGACATGGGGAAACCTTAGGAGAACAGGCTGCGTATATACATATTGACGTAAAAGGCAATTAGAAAGTAGAAATATATACTACTGAATTTGGACAAACCAGAAAAAGATTTTGTACTGATATTGCAAGAAAAACTAAAATAACCTAACCTTCTTAGGCCTAATACATGCTATCTGAGGCCTAATATAGTACATGTGTGTGTTATGCTAAGCTTAGGAATATTTGTTTGGTTTTTAAGCTTTATTTTTTTTAGACTATAAAGTAAATAGTACCAAATTCTATGATGACTAAACCACACAAGATGAAAAAACGCAACATTTTCGGTCCATTCTGGACACACAACTTGATAATGGTTCAGAACGGATCGAAACACTGTCGTTTCTTTACCTTCTGATGTGTGATTTTGTCACCATATCTTCAGTCACATTGTTGTGACTCACTGTCTACCAAATTCTACTACTTGTCCATTACGTCTATGTATATACCATGGTCCACATAGTAACAGAAAGTACTATCTAAACAGGAGGATGGGTGACATAAATGCTGTTCTTTTATTACAGTAATTAATTTTCACTACATCTCTCAAAAAAGCGTATCATTTTTTATTACATTTCTCCAATCCCAAGAAAAAATAATAAATTAATTGAAAACTATCAGCAGCTATAAACATGGGTGTTTTAAGCAAGGCAGCTTAACAAAACTACAGGCTGCTATAAATGTGGATGTGGTGGGTAGGGCAGCTTTATAAAACTAGTCATAAATGTTAAAAATTCGGCACGCCAAAATTGCAATGTCGATTTGGACAAATGCTGACCTTTAACATGTCAACATTTAGTAAAAAAGAAAAGCCAAAGACCATAGTTGTTGTGATGTGAGGGAATAGTCTAAGACTATGACAGAGATCAGTTTTAATATAACAGCAAGGCAATGTTAACAAAAATATGTGGCAATTAACAACTCTTCATAGCCTCTTTAGATTCATGCAAAAGTTACATAAGAATTATGTATTGTGTTAAAAGTATGTCAAATGGATCTATGGCTGTTTACACACTGAACACTTGCATATACTATTCATTATGGGAGTACTTGACTAATAGTAGAGCATGATATACTACTTGATCATGGTCTGACAAGTCCACCTTATTCTTTGTGTACAATTTCATATGCATTTTAAGTGAAATGCTGAAAAAATTGCTTTATATTTGAGAAGTTAAAGCAGAGTGGTTCTCACCTGAATTTTTCAACAATTAAAAGCAGTTATAAAAAAAGACCCTGCCCAAACCTATCCTTCATCAACATTAACCCTTTTGCTACGACGTGCAGTCACAGGTGCTCAAGATTTGTGTGTATTTGGGGCAATGATCACTTGGAAACCTCTTTTTTTTTCCTGACCTTTATATTTCACTGTATTTATATTATTTAATGTCAGTAAAAACTCTTCAAATATGTAGTAATTATTCATAATGCAGTACTTCAAAGTACATTTCTTCACCAGCAGCAGCTTTTTTTTTAAGCAGAGGAAAGTGCATGCTTGGATTCTTGCCTAAAATGCACAAAATTGAAAAAACACGCCAGAAGATGGCAACTGACCACAGCAAGTCAACATTTTCGTAGATATATATTTATGCTACAATATGTGACTTTGATACAGATTTGTTGTGCATTTATTATATGTTATACAATCCTAAAATAGTTTTTAAATTGCTGAAAAACTGCAGGACTTGGAAAAGGCTGAAGTATTTTTGACCTGCAGCAAAAGGGTCAATGCATCACACTACCAATAATTAGCATAAAGAAAAACAAAAGTTGTATAAAAATATAACACAAATATAAGGTCCATTTTCTGCAGAGGAGGAATGCTAATACTTGCTAAAGTACTCTCCTCTCCAAGTTTTGCAAGTCGGAAGCATGTACACACAGGAGCAGGTGATAATGTGGGTTGATGGTTAATATACACATGAAACATTACAAGGACACACACAAGCTTCCCTTTATTAGTCTTAACAACTACTTATCAGAGAATGATCACGGACAACAATGACACCATCATTCACACTTCAAATCTGTAATATGCAAATGAACAAATCCACAAGGGCCGTGACGAGGGTTCGAACCTGCGTCCGAGAGGATCCCAGACGCTGCCTTAATCATCGACGCATTTGATGCATCATGCTATTGTGATTTGTGTGTGTATTGTAATATGCAATACATGGGAAGTAGTCATGTACTACTGCCAAGAAGAAAAAATAGAACTTTCTTACTCCAGCATATTTTGCCAGTTAACAACTGACACAGATATCTGTATAAAAATACACTTGCCTTCAATGGTGTTATTCAAAAAAGGTATGATTCCATCAAAGACAAGTAACTAAAGCATGTTGGATAGGGCTAATGCCTCTCAATGCTAAGGTGAGATACCCTGTATGGAGTAATGGTACTAAATGATATACATTAGCCCATCTTTAAAATTTGAGCATTTATCAATCCTCGTTATACTTAAGGTTATTAATCCAAGTAAATGACACTATTGAATCCAAGATTAAAGGAATGTCTACATTATAATGCTTGACAAGATGATGCATGTTAAAGATGAAACTGTCAGTCATGGGCTACCACATTTATTTATTCGATTACTTAAAAAATATTTGACACCAGTTTCATAAGAATGTTAGGCAGATTATAAAAGATTACCAAGACAAAATCCTATTATGGACAAATTTCAGATTTTGGTAACATTTTTATTATGCTATTCTGCACTGCATAAAGTGATAATTTTGTCTATATAATTTGATAGACTAAAACTTATCATTAAAACAGCATTAGAAGTGCAAACTTTGAAATAATCAGTGACATTACAAAACTGACACTGCTACAGTGTGTGTGTAGTTACGTAGTACAGGTACAGCAGTTTACAGGCAGGTGTCTACTGACTTCAGTTGCGGCAACCCCTCTGGGCAAAAGGTTAGGAAATAGGCTTAATTTAAAAGGCACTGGGCTCACCGTCAATGTAATAACTAGCAACATTCCAAGCACACAAGGAGAGAGATCCAGACGTAATATTCCTGAAACTTAGAATTATATTTCTAGATTATTTTATAAACATGTAAAGGTTTTGCTTAACCACAAGCAGTATACAACCAGAGGAACCTGTGTGCAACAAAACTTGAAAAGAAAAATGGATAAATTCTGCAGACTTGGCTTTGCTATTTAAGCATCTCACTCAAAATTTAAAATAATATAAATTTAAATGGGGTACACCTTTTGTGCAATTGTGGGGGACCCATAGCCTTGGAGAAGGAAATAAAGAGCATTCACAGACAATTTAAAATAATAAAATATGTGATGCATTTCACTGCTATACAAGCCTACTGCCAATCAAAGCCTATTACCAAACTGAAAACATATGAGAATGCCAACTTGCAAAGGAATAAAGTATATCAAAGAATACTGGCTTAAAGGAATAATTTTGCTCTTGCCACCATTCAAACCATAATGCTGTATATATACTCCAAATACAACACAACTATGATATTTTTACAGCAAAACACCTCATATGAGTTGCTTATGATCCCTTTAAGTAGAAGATAAACAATGTGAGCAGTAAACTCTTATCTAAAGGCAAGTTCTATATTCAATAATGTAAATTAATCCATATCTTTGTCAGCCACTTCAATTAATCAACCAACAAGCACAACTAATTTACACACACACATTATATTGGTAAATCAATAATTATTATATATGCTGTAAATATATATATTTGTAGATTAATGCTAGTCATCTGGTATCATCAATCAGCAGATTAGAAATGTATTGAACTTTAAAGTATTAACAGATTATGATACTGTACTATTTGCTAAAGAACTAATACAGTATGCAAATGATGAGTCACAATAACGTGGCTGAAGAATGTTGACCAAACCACACACACTAGAAGATGACAAGACGACAATATTTCGGTCCGTCCTGGACCATTATCAAGTCGATAGTACTATCAATAGATAGTAATAAGGATGGACCGAAACGTCGTCATCTTTTCATCTTCTAGTGTGTGGTTTGGTCAATAAATACAGTATACTAAAAAATGTGACAAGATGGCAGAATATAATTGGCACTTTCATCAAAGTAACATTAACCAGAGAGGAACATGTCGCCCACACCGCCATTGCCTTCAATACAAATATTTAAAAAGACACCAAGAAGCCACTACACCGAGTGGCTACTGTTATCAAGCACAACTTTGTAACAACGTACATTATTGCCACAGTGAACCCAGTCAACAGCACCAAGGTAGTAGCCATTACACAAGGGGCCCATCAACTGAATTTACTGCATGTGACCTAAACTACAGTACTGCCATAAAACATGTATGACAACTGTATAATCACAAGCCTCTTTCCATTTTTAAAGACAAGTTCATAACAAAAATTAGTTAAATCTTGCGTAGTACTCCAACGCATCATATGATGCGATGCGCAATTTACTGCAAGTCGGTCAAAGCATCATACGATGCGATGCGCAATTGAAGGGTTAACCAGCATACTCTTTTTCCCAACTAAATTGGGTAAAATCCAAAAATGTATTTATAGATTTATTTGAAGACTACACAGTTTGTACAACAAACCCTGTAACAGTAGTAAGCATTGAAGAAAAAAAATGATTAAAGATGCTTAGTCTAATATATCCTTGGCACAGGTTTGCGTGCTATCAAGTCATGGTTAAAAGCTGTCATTACTATTAGTATTTAAAAATTCATTAATTTCTTGAAGCCTCTTGACAAATTTCCATGTTTCAGTTACTGTTATATGCTAATTCTCTTATTACAGGTCTTAGAGGAACAGAATCTACATTATTCAATAATAATGTAGCACTTTCCAATTTTTATAACAATTATACAAATTTAAGAAAGTATATACTTCAGCTTATAGATCAAAACTAGCATTACCCAGTTGAACTTGCTCAAATTTCCTGAAAGGTTCTAAGAAATATTAGTAAAATTAAAGTATTTATAAGGCTACAATAAGGCCACTTAAGAGTTCAATACATATCACCCAATTTCCAAGATATTAATATTTAAATGCTTCGTTGTTGGTTTTAATAACTGCATCCACAAGCTTTGGTAAAGAAAATGAAGTATGACCTATACAACATAAACTAGTGTGATTCCAGACAGGCGTTTCAACTGTGCCATCGCAAAAGGACTCTCCCAGTAAAACCGGGAAACACTTTCACAAGAGCCTTACAGCACTCTGCATATAAATCATAGGCTTTATATATGTACAGTTACAGATTTTGAATATAAAATAAGCAAAATATATGTTTTAGCTGTAGTTTGATAAATTACTTCTTTTGCTGAATCTTATTATTACAACACATTTCAATCATATATATTTTATATATATATATATATATATATATATATATATATATATATATATATATATATATATACATAATATATACATAATATATACATAATATACATATTGTACCTAATTGCCAGAGTTGCCTAATACGTCAAATTTTTTCAAAAAACTTTCTTATGAAATGACAAAGTTTTCATTGTATTATATATGATTGAAATTTGATGTCAAGTCAAAACTAACATAGAAATTTGATCAAACCTAACTTTACCTACCTAACCTAACCTTACCTATCCAAACCTATCTCAACATAACAAAGTCAGTAATTTATGTTCCTAATACATTCATATTGGTAGAAATGAACCAATTTGGAAAGAAATATTTGAAAATAACAAAAATCATTTCGGTTAGGTAAATCAGACCTTGCATATTAAGTCAAGTAGTGTGGTTCTGGCTATTAGGCATGACATATATGTGTGTGTACATACATACAAATCACGAAGAAATTAACACGTGATGAAACAATATGAAGTGTTAGACCACAAAGAAACGATTAAGACAGGAATTCCTTAACCCCTACACTGCTCAGGGTCCTGGGGACATTTACACCCCTGTGCGCAAGAAAAAAAAAATCCAAAATTTTTTCGTCTTCTAAACATGTTAATTGTGTCCCTGAGCACGGGAAAAATAGCAAAAAAATCGTAGGTCACATATTTGGGCGCATTGACGAGGAAGTCTGGCAAAAAGTGGGCGTGACAGAGCGGTCGCCAGGACGGTCAGCGTCACCCGCGCGACAGATGGGAGTTGCCACAAAGATATTATTACCTAATTGTTTCAATGTCTCCGATTGATTTTTTCTTAGTTTTTGCAGTAATATTATTCAATAGTGTGTATTGTAATATATTTATATAATAAAAGTGGTGAATAATCGCTATACTCAAACGTATGGTGTGCATATTAGTAATTCAATATTATGTTCATAAAACAATAAACAAATAGTTTTGCTGCTATTACACTCTATACACAGGTTATATAAGTATCTGCATATTTGGTTACCATAACGAACCACTAAGTTGGTATTGAGAGTCGAAAAGCAACGAAGAGTTACCGCAACACACCAGCCAGCCACTCGCTGCCACTCCCTCACAACACGCACTAAACTTTCTCCCAACAATACCATTTGTGGTGTTATTACACTATTATACAGACGTTATATATAAGTTGTATATATTTTGTTCACCACAACTGTACAGCTAAGCTGATATAGTTAGTTCAGGCACTAAGGGTCGTCGGTATACACCGCTGGCTTAACCAAGTTATAACAATAATGAGTAGTAGTATATATTACTAATACTACTACTTCTGTGCGCACACGCGTCTCTCTCTCTCTCTCATACATGCACCTGTGTACTTGTGTAATTTTACTCGTTCATGAGCGTTACTTGCACTATTTCTCTCTCTCTCGAATTCTGCTAGGCCAAAAGTAAA
>WNGS01145354.1:5284507-5309898 GCA_020271785.1 Procambarus virginalis
TATATATCTATATATATCTATATATATATATATTATATATATGTATATTATTAAATATATATATATCTATATATATATATATATATATATATATATTATATATATTTGGTGTATACTGGCAGCAGTTTTTCTTTAACATGTCTCATTGAATATGACCGCATATTCTGTATTTACTATCTTCTGATTTAGGGCTTCTATCCCTCTAACTATTTTCTTAGCATCAGGGCTTAGCTGAAATAGGAGTTCTCCAAAACTCATTTTCGTAATTTCTGGTGAAGAAAAGATGTGATTACTATAGAATGTATTACACTTATTTAAACAATTTGCACAACGTTTCGAACCTCCATGGTTCATTCTCAAGTGAGGAAATGTTACAATGTGGTTTGATTATATACCCGCACTGGGTCAGGTGATAAGACAATAAAGGTGAAAACATAGGGGATACATAGGGGATAAATGGGGTGAAACATATAACATAAGAATAGAGGTACCGCAGAAGGCCTATTGGCCCATACGAGGCAGCTGGCATCTACATACAAAGATTAATCCAGTGTAATTGGCCTGTTATGTTGAACATTGTCTTCTGTGTTGGCATCGTTATGTTCTGGTCTTGTCCTTACTCTCATTGTGGGAAGAGTAAATAGTTCCGTGATTTGGGTGTTCATGGTAGGTTGTTCTGTTCTTATGTGAATTGCTTCAAGAATTTGTAATCTTCTTGCATCTTGGGTTCTGTCTATTATGCATGTATTCTTGTTCAACATTTCTCTTGTTAGGGTGATGTCATGGGCTTGTCTCATGTGATTCCTAGGGGCACCGGATTGAAGATGGCATGTCAAACGCCTCGTCAGCTTGGTCGACGTCATACCTATGTACTTAGATTGAAGGTTACATCCTTCGTGGGGGCAAGTGTACATGTATACAACGCTTGACTGCTGTAGAGGGTTCTCTGTCGGCTTCGGGCTGTTTTTGATAAGGAGTTCGGAAGTCTTCTTGGTTTTATAGAATATTGTCAGGTTTATGTTTTGGTTAGGAGTAGTGCTTTTTACTCCTTTACGGATTATTTCTTTCATTATTCTTTCCTCTTTTGTATGTTCACTGTGCATGGTTGATTTGTAATATAATTTTATTGGAGGTATTGTGGTTTCTGTTCTAGGTTCTGGATTATACCAACGGTCCAAGTGTCTTCTTATAGCAGCGTTTATTTCCGCGTTGCTATATCCATTGTTCACCAATACCTGAGTTACTCTTTCAAACTCTCTACTCACGTTGCTCCATTCAGAGCAGTGGGTAAGCGCTCGACGAATATAAGCATTGAGAACACTGGCTTTGTATCTTTGGGGCACTCACTTCTACCGTTCAGGCATAATCCTATGTTGGTGGGCTTGGTATATACGTTGGTGCTTAAAGAGGTTCCTGTTTTTGTTATTAGTACATCCAAGAATGGCAGACTGTTATTTTCACTATTTTCATGTGTAAATCGGAGTACTGACTCTCTCTCTAGATGTCTTTTTACGTCAATTAGTTCATCTGAGTCTTTTACTATTACGAATATGTCATCTACATAACGGCAATATAAAGTTGGTTTTTGTCTGCTACTGAAGACCCTGTCTTCGATGGTTCCCATGTAAAAATTAGCGAATAAAACTCCTAAGGGAGAGCCCATTGCTACTCCATCTATTTGTAAATACATGTCTCCTTGTGGACTGATGAAAGGGGCTTCCTTTGTACATGCTTCGAGAAGACTCTTCAAGTGTGGCTCAGGTATGTCTAATTTGGGGGTGCTCTCGTCTCTGTATACTCTGTCCAGTATCATTCCTATGGTTGTGTCGACTGGGACGTTGGTAAATAGGGATTCCACGTCCAGGGAAGCAATGATTCCATCGGGCTGGGTAGATTTGATTAATTCTAGGAAATCTGCTGATGATTGTAGACTATACTTACTTGGAGTGTATGGAGTTAGTTCATTGAGTCTTTTTGCCAGGTGATAAGTTGGAGTTGGTATTTGGCTGATTATAGGGCGTAGTGGGTTACCTGGTTTATGTGTCTTAACATTGCCGTAGGCATATCCTAAGCCATAGTCGCCTTGAAGTTTATTGAAATGCACACTACCTTTCTTTGCGTTGATTGCCGTAATTGTTTTGTTTACTTTCCGCTTAAGGTCTTCCACAGGGTTCCTCGTGATTCGTTGAAATTTGGAGTCATCATTAAGGATATCGCTAATTTTGTTCATGTATTCTTGTGTAGGAATCAATACATATGCTGCTGTCTTGTCGGCTTTTCTTATTGTTACGTCTTTCAGATTTTTTAGTTGTTTTGCTGCTTCTTTGAGTCGTGGGGTTAAGATTGTAGATGAATATGTTCCTCGTTTTTCCCCGCTTCTGTTAGTAGTTCAGCCTGAAGTGTGTCCGTTGTGATGACTTTTTTGTTGTCTTCTAGCTTATGGATGTCGTCCAGAAGCATTTCGATTTCCAGGCGTTTTTGATGCATCTTTGGTTTAGATATGAATTGACAATTTAGTCCAAGATTTAAGAGGTCTCGTTGGTCCTGGGTAAGATCATAAGAAGTCAGGTTAATGTAGCCATCTTTAGGACGAGGGATCTTTAACTGTCCACCGTTTAGGGCTGTTAACTTACGAAGTGTCTTTGTTTCTACACGAGTTTTATGTTGTTGTTTCAGGTTAAATAGTTCACTGTCAATGGTTTTGCTTGAGTTGGATAGGGATGTCGTACTGGGTCCATTTGTTTAACAGATGCTCAGCTTGCTCTGTAAGGGTTTGGAGGGCTTCCTTTTTCTTGTTTAGTTGATGCCGTATGAGTTCTTGCCTATACCTATAGGTAAACTCTGTATTGCGAACTGCTGGGTCATGTGGGTTTATATTGGTGTATACTGGCAGCAGGTTTTCTTTTAAACATGTCTCATTAAATATGACCGCATATTCTGTATTTACTATCTTCTGATTTAGGGCTTCTATCCCTCTAACTATTTTCTTAGCATCAGGGCTTAGCTGAAATAGGAGTTCTCCAAAACTCATTTTCGTAATTTCTGGGTGAAGAAAAGATGTGATTACTATAGAATGTATTACACTTATTTAAACAATTTGCACAACGTTTCGAACCTCCATGGTTCATTCTCAAGTGAGAAATGTTTACAATGTGGTTTGATTATATACCCGCACTGGGTCAGGTGATAAACAATAAAGGTGAAACATAGGGGATACATAGGGGATAAATGGGGTGAAACATATGAACATTAGAATATATATTCTACTATATTATATATAATATACATCTCTATATATATATATATATATATATATAATATATATATATATATAATATATATATTATATATATATATATATATATTATATATATCTAATATACACACATATATTTATATATATATATATATATATATATATATATATTGTGTGTATTATATCTATATATATATATATATATATATATAATATATATATAATATATTATATATATATATATATTATATATATATATATATATGGTGTGTGTGTATATATTATTCATATATAATATAATATATATATATTATATATATATATATATATATATATATATATATATATATATATATATATGAGATGCATCACTATAACGGGCTGAAGAATGTTGACCAAACCATACACTAGAAATTAAAGAGACTACATTTTCGGTCCGTCCTGTAACATTATCAAGTCGATTGTGAGAAGACAAGAAAGGCACGGACATAAGTAAGGCAAGAAAGAGGTGAGAAGGAGGAAATCTAGAATGTCCATACTTTTGAAGGACCCATAGGTAGCCTACAATCCATCCAAGTGGCATCTGGAAAATGAGAGTTAAGCAGGCACAACTAAGTGTCATTTTGGTCCAATGTATATATGTATTGTACGGCTACTAAGTCAAATACAAAATCTGAAATAAAAAAGGATATAATTTATAGTTTTAAATTTTGTTACCAGAAGTGTGTGTAGAGCAAGAAATAATGAAGGAGTTTACAGTGATCTCCCTTGTTTGTTTCAGCAAGCCTTCAAGTTGTATCTGGGAGTGTCGCCAAGCATAGGAAGCTGGAGTCCAGGGGGAGATGAATTTTCAGTAGTACTGGAGACAAATCCAATGGCGGAGTTTGTGGAATTGCCAGACCACTGTCTTGGTCTTCGTTACTCCAACATCCTAGCTGGAGTCATTCGTGGAGCATGTGAAATGGTATGTAGGATTTATCTCTGGTTCTCTTTATGACTTGAATGATAAGAACAGTGTTGTGTGTTATATTTTCAAACCCAGTCCAACACTCGGGAAATGGGAATTTGATTTAATGCAAGTTAACGTGTTTGTGAAGAGAAATCAAATACCGAGTTGTTCAATTAAATATATTGATAAAAGTACAATCTTGATATTACAGAGCATTATCTAGGATATAGGAAACTGTTTAACAAAATTAGATGTTTTTCAGAACCAAGAATATTTTTACTGTACATAAAATGGAAATACTGTTCAGTACATTTTAAGGATTGTTATTACAGTACAAAATTTTCTCGGTTAGGCTGGTTGGTTTGCCATCTGTCCTCTGCTGTGGAGTGCATCCAGGCCTTGTGTTTTTTTTTTTGATCCTCTGAGCAAAAGTCTTGATGGCTGTAGTTGTCGGACGTGGCAGTGTATTTTCAGCAGCACCTGAGCCAAAGGCTGTGTTCCTCGTTGTTGGGGTTGAGCGTCTGTGAGGCTTGCTGGGCTTTTGGCTGGCCAAGCCTGTTCTCACCCTGTATAGTGCATTGGGGGCCAGTTTTTGGATTTGGTGTCCAAAGTTGGTGGCTCCTGCTGTTCTTGTTAGAGTTGAGCCTGTATGGCATTGCTGTTGCTTATCACACGTTTTCTTGTTTTCCATTGTACTGTACTTTGGGTGCTGGATTTTGTGGTTCACTGACTCCTAGTCAAGATGGATGACCTGTTGTGCTTGTGTCTCAGATGGTGGCATTGCCCTTGCTCCCAGTTCTCACTTTGGCAGTACATGTCGTGAGTTTTGACCGATACTGATTTGTGTGCCGCATTGCAGGAATGATTCACTTCATCTTGCAGCACTTCCGATTCTGGGCCATATGGGGGGACTTCGGGGCACCTCATCCCACTGTAGGGTATTCTCCAGTCAGGCTTCTGTCTGTGTTTTCTCACAGGACCATGCCATTTGCCTTTTTTTTTAGTGTTTTCTGCTGCTGTGACTGCATTCAGGGTTGTTTTGATGCACTTCATGTGCTCTCTTTAGAGTATGCCTTGTGTGTTGTCACCAGTTGTTGCTTGCTTTCTTTTGCCAGCTGGTTAAGGCAGGGGCACCTGTGCACCTCCTCCCTAGCCTGTTCCAGGCACTTAACACGTCTGGAAATGGGCTTAGTCCACATTTGGCTTTGAGGTTTTGGGCTGTGTTGGCTACTCTTTCCTTCAGAATCCTTGCAGGTTTGTCTGTGTTGGCACCATTCTTATGGTAAGGAGTCCCATTGGTTTAGATGTTCCTCGTGGGGCTTGCAGAGGACTCGGTTCTGAGCTTTATCTGGTTTTCTGAGTTTCTTCACAGCTAGCTTCCAGAGTGGATTGTTATTTTGTTATATTCTTGATTTGTTTGCCTGGGGTTGCGTCTTTTGTTGTCCAGATGTGTTGGTTCATTGTTATCTGCATGCCATCCATCTTGCTCTGGATGACATTGTTTCTGTGGGGAGCTTGTCAGCTCCCTGAACAGGAAATACAATTCCTCCAGAGAGTAATGAATCTATAGAATTGTCTACTTTTATTATAAAAAAAGGAACAAAGGATGTCATATTTTGCTAGTATTTATTTTTCATTTCCCAATTGCTTGGTCACTGCGTGCATCATTAAACTGAAAATCCTATTTTTTTGTATAAGTGCATAACTAATAACTTTGAACAGGTACAGCTGGAAGTAATGGCCTGGTTCATCGCAGACCAGTTGAAGGGCGACAACGTAACAGAAATTCGAGTTAAGTTTGTAAAGAGATTAGAAGATGCTATACCAGCCGGTGAAGACTAATTTGATCATGAAATGTTATAAAAGCATGAACTTGTATTATTGTAATATGGGACATTTGTATCAATGGTATGTTAAGTATGGACTATATTTTGTTGGTTGAAGTAATAGTTTTATGTGAAGTAATAGCACCATAGTTTTATTTAGCAGTAAATAAAGTAGTTTATTAGAAAAGTTTATTAGTACACTCCACTTACTTTTAAGGGTAACACTGTAGAGTATATCCTAAAAAATTTTGGTACGATGTGTCTTGTGTTATATTTTACAGTAAAGTACCACACAATACTGTACTTTACTGTAGCCTACTGTAGGTGAATGTAAACTACGGCAACTCTCAATGTATTTATGTAACTGGAAAGTAATATAAACTTTAAATTATCAGTGTATCTTTACTAAACCATAAGTAATTCAAAATTTGAAGTTTATTATCATGTCATAGAATAAGGAAGCACAAGCTCATGGAATAAAGGGGGGGCATAATGCTTTATTGTACACTGGATGAAAGTTATTGGTATTAAATAATATACTGTATCATTCATTTATGATGTGTATAATCATTTTATATAACTGTATGATCTCCCTAATATGTATAGCATCATGGATGAATGAGCACCACCACACTCCAGCAGTATTCTCCCAGTAGCATTCTGCTTCTTCATTCATAGCAGCTTCAGCCCACTAATTCATAAGATCGGGTGTAAGCATGCAGTCCGAAAAAAGGCCGGCATTGGCAGACGTTCAATTCTTTTATTCGGTTTTGCAAGTCCAGAATGGTGGCCTGCGGTGCCTGTCGTGTTCAGCTAAATGAGAGAGAGTTGGATATCTTACATTTCCACTGTCAGTTTGAACACTCCTCTACTCAGTATATGAAGGATGGTTTGTAGATTGTAGGCAAATTTGTTCCCGGTATGGCACCTGTCCTTTATCATGGTGCAATTTAGTCACTTGTAACTGCTTGCAACACTCAAGGGTGCTGCAGTGTCATAATGCAGGCCATCAGTGCAGGCAATTAACGTATGCAAGAGCAAAAGCCGAAATTCACTGTAAGAGTAAGTCACAGGACAATAATCTTCCCCTGTGATAATACAGTAATCGCCCATCACCGGGTCATCGCCTTGCTCTGAGCGGCATGTTAGTGAGCTAAGGACACCAGGGAATCACTAAATTTAATATATCTGTTAAGAGTGTAGGGGCAGCAATATTCAGAGCCTGTATGCAATTTATATGAGGGAATAATAATGATGCGGGAGCAGTAGATGGTGATAAAGATGCATCAGAAAAAACGAACTTAAAGGAAGCAGCCACTCTCCTAGTTGCCCTGTCTCGCATTGCTGATATCCCAGTTCAGATCTGGGTATTCAGTAAGATGTTCCACCCCATGTTCAGTTGGAGGGGGTCAGAGAACTTGTGGACTGCCATAAGGATATTAAGTATTTTCGAAAAGGTCAAGAATTATCCTTTTCTTCAGGTTGACACGTTTACTCGACTTCCCCTCATAGTCGTTATTGTTGTCATTCCCTTAACCCTTCAGCTGCACATGTTAAACAGCGATGATCATGCTACTTTCAACAACACTGCACGTGTCAAATAAGGATGATCTAGACTTTTAGAGAACCGAGTAAGGTTTAAGTCTCGCACATTAAAAGGGGCAACAAGATGCTGGCCAGGGACAATAGTAAACGGCCACCATCTTGAAAAATCCTGAGTAGGCCTCATTGGTGGGAAGGCCTCAGTTTGTATCAAGCTACCACGGCTGATGCACACTCCCCCGGCTCTCAACACCGCTCTGCAGGTCACTCCACCCAGTCGCTGACTGATGAAGAAATTCATGATAAATTGTTTCCAGCAAATGATGAAAGTGATTTTTATTGTCAAGGATAAAGATACCTTCTCAGGCTCAGAAGGAGATGGTACAGACGGTGATAGTGATGCATTGTGTGTGCTCCTGAGCTGAAGCCTACACCATCACCACTCCCATGTGGCCTCACTCCACACCACCCCGAGACAGGTCATGTTGGTCTGTGCAACATACTCTTCCTTTGTGGCATGAACATGTGAAAATTACTTATTTTCCAGAATTAGTGATGTGGAATTTGGTAATAGTTTTAGCAGTGCTGTGGCTTGTGATATTGATACAGTGTTACCAGGTGTACCTGTGCTGCATCAGCTGCTCACTCAGCTAAGCGCAACCATGTGATGTCGCATGGGGAAGTTGAAGGAAGAATGCCCTCGTCTTCAACTTGTATACCATCATCATCATCATCATCATCTGTTTGTGCCGACAGTGTGTAGTAGATGGGTTCATCTAACCAATGTAGATTTGTTGAGGTTAGGGTACATGGCTGTGGTATTGGTGGTGCCTCCAGCAGAACAGTGGGTATACTCCTGTGGGGAAATGGTGCGTCCACAAATCCCTACACGTGATACTACAGATGTAGGGGGATTTGTAGATGTAGACCTAAGCAAATTGGAGTATTTTCTGGCATGCTTTGATGAGCCACTTACAAAACATATTGTTAAAGGAATGAACAAATATGCGGCCAAGCTCATTGAAACAGAAGAAATATTACCACATTCAAGATTTGCAGCATGGGAAAGACTGAAATTTGTGTTTCTTGTACTGTATATGAGGAAAAATTCGGTGAAACACGTCATCCAGGACTATTCGGACAAAGAATTCTGTCCCATCGCCTATTTAAGGGAAATGTGTTCTCATACCAGGAACTGTACAGTATCTTGTTATTTCTCGGGTGTATTTATTTCGAAAATAGTGAAAACTGGAATGATAGATTTTTGAAAGTGAGGCACATCCTCAATTGGACTGAATTAGAAGTGCAAAGATTTCAGCACACCAAGTCAGAAGCTGGTCAGATTTCCACAAACCAGGTCAGAAGCTGGTCAGATTTCCACACACCAGGTCAGAAGCTGGTCAGATTTCCACACACCAGGTCAGAAGCTGGTCAGATTTCCACACACCAGGTCAGAAGCTGGTCAGATTTCCACACACCAGGTCAGAAGCTGGTCAGATTTCCACACACCAGGTCAGAAGCTGATCAGATTTCCACACACCAGGTCAGAAGCTGGTCAGATTTCCACACACCAGGTCACAAGTCACTCGTGGTTTTCAGAGGATGTCTTGCTTTCAGACAGTATAATCCCTCCAAATGCCACAGATTTGGACTGAAAATCTTTGTACTTCGTGATTGTGAAACTCTAGTACTGTACCTATGTAGACATTCCCAATAATGACTCTTATGTTTTTTCAGGAAGTGTAGTAAAGAGAATGGTGGCTCCACTGCTGAGCAAGGGGGTCACATTTTATACACAACTATTATACCAGTTCCTTGCTAGATTCCTGCTTGAACATGAAACTGGAGTGTGTGACACAGTAAAGCCACAATGGAAGGAAGCACTAGTACATGATGAAAATATTTCAGTAGATGTATGTCACCTTAAAGAATAAAAAGTAATAACATACTTGCAGTGTGTTTGACAGAGAAGTGAATATGTTGACGACCATTCACACCCTTAGGATGGTGAACAGTGTCAGGGTCAGCAAAGCAACCAAACAACAAGTATATAAGCCAGATTGTCTCGCCTCTGCCTACCCTATAATGAACTTTAAACCCTTTCTGACTTGCAGTCCTCCATGTCACTCTGGAAATCTATGACAGTGTGTTCGGATAGGATTTACAATGAGATGCTCCGTCATCCTCTGTACTTCTTGCAGGATTTGCTGCTTATCTGTAATGATATTTGAGTGTCTTCTTCAGTCTTAATGACTGGCTTGAGGCAGTTGTTTTTCCTATTAGGAAACCTGATACTCAAAGGACTTTCCCCTAAGGATTTTTATCCCATTGCCCTGACAAGTTGTATCTGCAAACTCCTTAAGTGTATGATTAATGTGATAATGTGCATCTTATATGGTTCCTGGAATGTCTTTGCTACCTACCGTACCTTCCACCTTCCCAAATTGGTTTTTGCAAATGTCACAGCACACCATATTTTAGTGGGCTTGAAGGTCTACAGTCATGTTGCCTTTGCTGTGAATTCCTCTATTGTGAGTTTTTTTTTTTTTTGACCTAGAGAAAGCTTGACACCACATGGAGACAGAATTTTAGTTTAGCCATATTCCTTTGGCCATCATAGCAGTTTGCTTTTCCTTCAAGACTTTCTCTCTCGTCACTCATTTAAAGTGAGGGTTGGTGCTGCTTTCTTGAATTCTTTCAACAGTATGAAGGTGTTCCCCAAGGCACTGTTCTGAGCACTACTACTCTTCTTTTTTTCTGGTTGCACTGAACCAAAAATAGGATACAAATATCTTATTAAATGGCCAGATTTTAACGTGTAAATTTTGTTTTGCTTGGAATCATTTAAGTTTCTGTGAATCTGGTCTTAATGTAATCCATTTGTTTTTTTGTGTTTTTCCATAATGGTTTGGTACTGCCCTCTGTTAATTATTTACTGTTGATCAATATTTTGTTTCTAAGTATGTAATTATCAAAAGAAGGCACCAAGCTGGGAAGGCTATGTAGGACCATCAAATGTGCGGAATAATCACAGGGCGCTAAATATCACTAAGGATGCCAATACGAGAACAGAAACGCACAAGACGAACGATTTCAAAGGTATCCGATTCACCGAGAGTTCTATCGAGGGACAAGTGACCGCAAGGGACGGTCGGGAAGCAAGATGCACGTTCATCCTGGAAGTCGGGAAATTCAACAAGGATGTGCATGGCCATAAGAGGGACATTGCAGTTTGGACAATAAGGAGCAGGGGCAGTGCTCCATTAAGTGCCTGTGAGTTAAACATGTATGGCCAATACCTAACCTCGCCAGAGCTGTTTCCCACCTCCGGTTACAGTGATACGAGGAAGGCCACAGGGACACACTACCTTAAGAGCATGCAATTTGTTACCAGTAACATAAAACCAACGACCCTCCCAACGGGCAAGGATGGAGGAATGAATAACTGTGTAAAAGTCGGAATAAGGAATACCTTTACTGGAGATGGGACAAGTGCGGATAGCTTCCTTAGCGGCAGAGTCCACACGCTCATTTGAAGAGATGCCAATTTGGCTGGGAACCCAGCAAAACTCTACAGTCTTATATCAACTGGAGATAAGAAACAGCCAATGTTGAATCTCTACTACCACCGGATGGACTAGATTAAAGAACTCCAGACCATGAGGGCACTGCGAAAGTAAACTACAACAACAAAGGAGGATTGACAGTGAGAAAGCAGTCAAGAAAGGGCATACAGAATAGCATAAAGTTCTGCTGTGAAGATGCTAGTCTCCGGAGGCAGGCGAGACACACAGGTGTGGTCAGGAAAAACAACAGAGTAGCCTACACCGTGTGAAGATGGAAATGGAGCGGGGGTGTGAAGAAAAGTGTTCAAGGAAAAGGCGTTTCAGAACTGTAGGAGGGGTAAAAATTCTGGGTTTGAATCCCAGGCAGGACAAAAATGGTTGGAAACATTTCCTTTCACCTAATGTTCACCAAGCAGTGAGTAGGTACTTGGGAGTTAGTCAGCTTCTTGTGAAGTAGCATCCTGGGTGGAATCAGTAATTCGGCCTTGGTGGAAGGACCTGGATATAAGCCTAACGTGAATGAATGCGCTCTGGTTTCCTGTCCCTTAACACAAGGAATTATGTGTACCCTGTACCACCACATGTACCCTGTACCACCACATGTACTCTGTACCCCACCCTCAGTGAGCCAATGGGTATTGGGTAATATATGTGAAAAAATTGTTAATTAATAATTAACAAAGCAATCCATTTATTATATAGTTCGTGCATCTTGGGAACTTTCAGTAATTCGGCCTTGTAGAATACAGAGGACAGCACGGAGACCTTGTGAAACTGAGCACACTGTGTTCAGTCCCATAAGATCAGAGGAACAGCCACACATCTATGGTTCATCCAATAAAATCAGAAGAAATCTAGATGTTACTACTGCTCAGTTTAGACTCGGTTACAAGTATCTCTGGGAATTCTCGTGGCTACTTGACACAGTTTTAAACAGCTCTTGGTTACTTTCAGTGGGATGTCTCTGGTACTTTTTACTAGATTAAAGAGCGGTAATGACAATGGCTTGACTTCACTAGCTGCATTGGAAAATAAACATCTGCAAGACAAGTGTGGGCAAAAATTCAGATAGCTAAGGGGGGGAGGGGGGCAGAACCCGGTCTGTGGCTCACAAAGACCCCCTAAGGGTAAGGCTGAGGAACTAATTCACAAGTGGAGTGACGCAGCATCCTCCTCCCTCCTTGCAGAAGAAAGCAGGGAACAGCTCCTGTAACAATGACAGAAGAATTAGGATAACAAGAGCACAGTCTAGTGATGACGAGTATGGGGGAACCAATCACAGCCCAGGAAGTAAGGGGCGCCATGAAAAAGGGTAAAGTACTGCACCTGGTGAAGATGGCGTCACCTACAACATACTCAATGCACTGTGTGAAGTGTCTGGAATACACTACTCCACCTGTTTAACAAATCATTCCTAAGTGGAGAGTTGCCGGCGCAATGGAAACACGCAATAATTGTTCCCATATCGAAGCCCAATGACCCTGGCAATTACAAACCTATCAGTCTCATGTCATGCACATGCAAGATGCTTGAAATGATCATCCTAAACCGACTGTTGCACAAAATAGGCAGGCTAAGGGAGGGGTTCAATGGACTTATTACAGGACGGAGCACAGCAAATAGCATGATCAATTACTTGGCTAATGACACGGCTAGGTACTCTGTATTTGTTGACATAAAAGGAGCATTCATCAAAGCTCAGGGGATTGCGATCCTGGACGAGCTTGCATGCATGGGTGTCAAGGGGAGACTCATGAAATGGGTTGAAGACTACCTCACAGGGAGGAAAGCCAAGGTTTGCTTCAATGGAGCAGTCTCCAGAACAATGAATATGGAACTCGGGACACCTCCCCCAAGAAGTTTCTTAAGCCTCACACTATTCAATGTACTTATGAGCACCATTGCAAATATTGATTTTCCAGAAGGGACGCAACAAGTGGGATATGCAAATGATATGCTAATACAAGCCCCAATCTTTGGAAAAATTAAACAGTCCATTGAACTCCTTGGAAGGAAATGTATTGAGCTCGGTTTCACTCTCCGCAAACAAGACAAAAGCATACTCACATCACAAGCGGGGGGGGGGGGGCAAATGAAGAACTAAAAATTAATGGTGAAACACTTGAATGGATTGACCACTATCGGTACCTTGGCGTCACTGTCGGCTCTAACAAGGGGAAGAAAGAGAAGCTCGGTCAACTCATAGGAACATGCAAACGTCGACTCAGGGCACTGAAAGCTATGACCTGGAATGGACATGGAGCCTCTATTGCCGTGCTTAAAATGATGTACACAGCCTATGTGCGCTCTGCCAAAGACTATGCCACACCAGTTTTATGCACCTACTCCCAAAGCGATATAAAAAGGCTCGAAAGCATACAAAATGAAGCCATGACAATCAGTCTTGGAGTTCCAAGAACTGCCAAAACATCTAATCTACGAGAGGACCTGCCCCCCCCCCCCCCAGTGTTAAAAGCAGAATTAAGGAGCTGAATGCTAAGCTTGCATTTAGGATAGCCATAGGATTAGGATCCCAATTACAATGATATTGCCAAGAAAAAACTGAGTTCTGCGTTACAAGACAAGCAGAAAATGGCATCACAGATCAGTCTGCTACCTCGAAGAACTTCACCTGCTTGAACAAGCCCGTGAGCTCATGCCTGTAGAGAGGTTACCTCCCTGGGAGAATGACTCGTGCAGGATTATCATCAATGAAATGGCAAAGAAAAAATCCAACATATCACAAGAAATGAGGCACAAGTATCTCGAAGAAATTTATGAAGCCGGAGATAAGCTAGATCCAATCTACACTGATGGGTCATCTAATCGTGTCAATGGCAGGGCTGGTGCAGCATTTACTCTAATTAGGAATAATGCCTTTCAACGCGGAAATGAAGGAAAACCCCGTATTGAGAACTATGCCTCTTCAACGCAAGCAGAGCTAACTGCCATTGTTATGTCATTAAGATTCCCTTGAACGAAACACTAATGGTGCAGTGATCTGTACTGATTCAAAAGCAGCGCTACAAAGCCTGAGTAAAAATCGGGCAGAAAATCTTGCGATAGTCGCTGAGGTCAAGAGAGCTGTGAGGGTACTAACCAACCAGGGAAGAGTCGTCAAGTTTCTGTGGATCCCCTCCCATGTTGGAATATGTGGAAATGAACGAGCAGATGTGCTGGCTGCTGAAGGCGCTGAAGGAGACCATATTGAATACTTCATACCCAAGACTCTACTACAAATTAGAGGTATTGTCAGGCAACATCACCGTGACAAGGTAACTGAGGAAAGGACAACATGGTTGCAGCTGGCAATCCCAATCATTATGAACGAAGAGGAGGTGGCCTCGGGAGAGAATCAGTAATAGCGAGAATCCGTCTTGGATACAAATATCTATGGAGATTTGGAATGCAAACAACAGTTGAGCAGCGGAGTTGCAGAATCTGTGATAAGAGTGACGGACACCGCCTTGACCACTACCTGAGAGAATGTGAACACATGAGAGACATTAGAATATGTGTAGAAAAATAAACCCCACATTGTTTGAGTTAGGAAAACACTATTGGTCAAATGTATATACTGTTCTTAAAAGATTCCCCCATTTTGCACCCGCAAGATAACGTAAGCTTCAAGGGTTGACTATGTTAATCTTCTTGTTTGAGCTGTTCACTTGAGGACAGTTAAGCAAGTCCAGCTGTGTCTGGGTACAAGTGACAGGATGAACAACCCAGCAGGTTTTTTTCCTATTGGGGAGTGTTGTACATGCTGCTATGGCGGTGTGTCCACTCACAGGATGAGTGGCGCTGCCCAATACTGTCACTATGGCGGTGTGTCCACTCACAGGATGAGTGGCGCTGCCCAATACTATCACTATGGCGGTGTGTCCACTCACAGGATGAGTGGCGCTGCCCAATACTGTCACTATGGCGGTGTGTCCACTCACAAGATGAGTGACGCTGCCCAATACTGTCACTATGGTGGTGTGTCCACTCATAGGATGAGTGACGCTGCCCAATACTGCCACTATGGCGGTGTGTCCACTCATAGGATGAGTGACGCTGCCCAATACTGCCACTATGGTGGTGTTTCCACTCACAGGATGAGTGGCGCTGCCCAATAAACTCGCCCCTTCGGGCAAAATTTAAATTTGGTCGGTCTCCAGCCCATTGATGATGTGACGATGTGTATTGAGTTGATTAAGATTGTAGTAAAGTCGTAAGTGAAGATGATAGCTGTTGACATGTTGGATGGGTATGGGGTCTACTACTGTCCACAGGATGGGTATGGGGTCTACTACTGCCCACAGGATGGGTATGGGGTCTACTACTGCCCACAGGATGGGTATGGGGTCTACTACTGTCCACAGGATGGGTATGGGGTCTACTACTGCCCACAGGATGGGTATGGGGTCTACTACTGCCCACAGGATGGGTATGGGGTCTACTACTGTCCACAGGATGGGTATGGGGTCTACTACTGTCCACAGGATGGGTATGGGGTCTACTACTGTCCACAGGATGGGTATGGGGTCTACTACTGTCCACAGGATGGGTATGGGGTCTACTACTGTCCACAGGATGGGTATGGGGTCTACTACTGCCCACAGGATAGGTATGGGGTCTACTACTGTCCACAGGATGGGTATTGGGTCTACTACTGCCCACAGGATGGGTATGGGGTCTACTACTGCCCACAGGATGGGTATGGGGTCCACTACCATCCACAAGATGGGTAAGGGGTCCACAACCTCAAGTAGGATGGGTATGGGGCCTACAACCGCCCATAGGATGAGTATGGGGTCCACTACCGCACACAGGTGGACGGTATTTGACCCATACCCATCCTGTAGGCGGTAATGAACCCCATACCCACCCTGTGGGCGGTAGTGGACCCCGTTAACATCCTACGGGTGGTAGTGGACCCTTTATACATCGAGCGACTAGTTGTGGACCCTATATCCATCCTGAGGATACACTGGCAGTGTTGAAGGAAGCAGTATTCAGTGTAGAGGTTCCTAAGTAGGAAGACTTGAGAGGCAAGACCGACTAGAGGCATTAACATCAGAGGCTAGTGTCACGTGACAGACTTGACGTGGTGAGAGGCAATGTCATGTTATGTTATCCCGTTGTAGATGTTCTTTAGTACACCGAGACGGTCTTGGTTGCATTCCTTACTGTAGTCGTCTGAGGTGGAGGTTACGACAAGACAGTTATAAGCTTATAAATCTCAAGGTAAACATACAGCTCTAACAGGCAGAACTGAAGAGGGAGCTGTAGAAAGCATGTAGGAAGGAGCTGGGAACCCCCTGACATCATACGAGTCTCGTCATAAGACTTATACTCCAGGCACTCGAGGAGTACCTTGGGAAGACAGAGACTGGAAGAGCGAGGAAGGTGACGGGAAATCTTGTTCTGAAGACGAGAGGAGCACCGAGGACCCGTCCAGCGTCACGGAGTGATCGCCGAGGACGCCACTTGTGCAGAATAATATTCTGAACAATGTCATCCTGGACGTTAATAGTTATTATAAAGCATAAATTTTAACATTTCAGTAAGTTAAAATAAATAAATAAATAAATAAATATGTTTATTCAGGAAAGGTACGTACATAGAGAGATTTTACATAAGTTGATCGATTTATAGATAGAGCTAGTACATACAATGCCTAAAGCCACTATTACGCAATGCGTTCGGGCAAGAAAACATTAATATCTAAAACTTAATGCTAATTGAACAAAAAGAATAAAATGTTTTGAGGACAGATACAAATAAAGGTACAAAAAAAAGGGGGGAACATGACTGAAAAGCAGCACAAATACAATATGTAGACAAACAGCGTTGAATAAGAAAAAAAAAAAAAAAAAATAAGACATGGGTTGACAATAGAGGGGTAAGGTAGGTTACAGGGAGTTTAACAGGTAGTGTTTAGTTTTAATCTTAAACTGGTTGAGAGAGGTACAGTCTTTAACATGGTTGGGAAGGTCATTCCACATTCTGGGTCCCTTGATTTGTAGAGCATTTCTAGTTTGGTTAAGTCGTACTCTTGGAATATCAAAACTGTATTTATTTCTGGTGTGGTGCTCATGGGTTCTGTTACAGCTTTCAATGAAGCTTTTGAGGTCAGGATTGGCATTACAGTTCAGCGTTTTATATATGTATAATACACATGAGAGAATGTGCAGTGACTTAATATCTAACATATTGAGAGATTTGAGTAGGGGTACCGAGTGATGTCTGGGGCCAGAGTTGGATATTGTCCTAATAGCAGCTTTGTGTTGAGTAATTAGAGGACGTAAATGATTTGGGTAGTAGAACCCCAAGCACAATACCATAGTTGAGATATGGATAGATGGGGGAGTAATAGAGAGTNTGTATATTATCTGTTGCTACGTGTTCAGTTGTGCGAACATTAGAGTAATGTCTAACAAGCTGATTGATGTCATCCTCGGGGGCCAGCTTGACACTAGAGCGGTACGAAGCCAAATTCAAGCGTGAGATACTGGAGGCTGAGGACCTGAAGGATGTCCTCCACCCTTGTTCACGTCCCTTCCTTCCCAAGACAAGGTAAGATTTACCTTCTTCCTTCCCCAAGACAAGGTAAGCTTTACCTTCTTCCTTCCCCAAGACAAGGTAAGCTTTACCTTCTTCCTTCCCCAAGACAAGGTAAGCTTTACCTTCTTCCTTCCCCAGGACAAGGTAAACTTTACCTTCTTCCTTAACTAGGACAAGGTAAACTTTACCTTCTTCCTTAACTAGGACAAGGTAAGCTTTACCTTCTTCCTTCCCCAGGACAAGGTAAGCTTTACCTTCTTCCTTCCCCAAGACAAGGTAAACTTTACCTTCTTCCTTCCCCAGGACAAGGTAAGCTTTACCTTCTTCCTTCCCCAGGACAAGGTAAACTTTACCTTCTTCCTTCCCCAGGACAAGGTAAACTTTACCTTCTTCCTTAACTAGGACAAGGTAAACTTTACCTTCTTCCTTAACTAGGACAAGGTAAACTTTACCTTCTTCCTTCCCCAGGACAAGGTAAACTTTACCTTCTTCCTTCCACAGGACAAGGTAAACCTTACCTTCTTCCTTAACTAGGACAAGGTAAACTTTACCTTCTTCCTTAACTAGGACAAGGTAAACTTTACCTTCTTCCTTCCCCAGGACAAGGTAAACTTTACCTTCTTCCTTCCCCAGGACAAGGTAAACTTTACCTTCTTCCTTAACTAGGACAAGGTAAACTTTACCTTCTTCCTTCCCCAGGACAAGGTAAGCTTTACCTTCTTCCTTCCCCAAGACAAGGTAAACTTTACCTTCTTCCTTCCCAGGGCAAGGTAAACTTTACCTTCTTCCTTAACTAGGACAAGGTAAACTTTACCTTCTTCCTTCCCCAGGACAAGGTAAACTTTACCTTCTTCCTTCCCCAAGACAAGGTAAACTTTACCTTCTTCCTTCCCCAGGACAAGGTAAACTTTACCTTCTTCCTTCCCCAGGACAAGGTAAACTTTACCTTCTTCCTTCCCCAGGACAAGGTAAACTTTACCTTCTTCCTTCCCAGGACAAGGTAAACTTTGCCTTCTTCCTTAACCAGGACAAGGTAAACTTTACCTTCTTCCTTAATCAGGACAAGGTAAACTTTACCTTCTTCCTTCCCCAGGACAAGGTAAACTTTACCTTCTTCCTTCCCCAGGACAAGGTAACTTTACCTTCTTCCTTCCCCAGGACAAGGTAAACTTTACCTTCTTCCTTCCCCAGGACAAGGTAAACTTTACCTTCTTCCTTCCCCAGGACAAGGTAAGCTTTACCTTCTTCCTTCCCCAGGACAAGGTAAGCTTTACCTTCTTCCTTCCCCAGGACAAGGTAAACTTTACCTTCTTCCTTCCCCAGGACAAGGTAAACTTTACCTTCTTCCTTCCCCAGTACAAGGTAAGATTTACCTTCTTCCTTCCCCAGGACAAGGTAAACTTTACCTTCTTCCTTCCCCAGGACAAGGTAAACTTTACCTTCTTCCTTAACTAGGACAAATTAAACTTTTCCTTATTCATTCTTAACCACTGTGTACAGGAGGCTTCTACTGGGGATCTAAGCGAATGATATCATTCTTTCCCCTACAGGCTGGACCCTTCAGACTGTTTGTGTTGTCGGAGACACAGAGCGACGAGTATGACTCGTATTATATCATGCAGATTGTGAGTATGACTTATTTATCATTCACGTGGTGAGTATGACTTATTTATCATTCACGTGGTGAGTATGACTTATTTATCATTCACGTGGTGAGTATGACGTATGTATCATTCACGTGGTGAGTATGACTTATGTATCATTCACGTAGTGAGTATGACTTATGTATCATTCACGTAGTGAGTATGACTTATGTATCATTCACGTGGTGAGTATGACTTATGTATCATTCACGTAGTGAGTATGGCTAATTTTGCCATCAACAACTGTAAGAAATATTTATAGTAAAATCCTTAATTCTATACACTTTATATCTTATATAATAGTAGCGAAGTAAATAGGAGTATCAGGGTTTTATTTTTGTTTAGATACAATAGTTATGCAAGTGTGTCTATTCCAGTGTGAGGCTTAGTTATGTCTCTCAATCATTTGGACTGGTCGTTACAGCGACGATCTTCGCTTCTTACAGGTCCGCGTTCGATCCCCGACGGTCCAAATGGCTGTGCACCGCTCCTCCCCCCTCACCCCCCTCCGTCCCATCCTTGTCCCTCATATCCCTTCCTAAAGTACTTTCTCCTGATAATACAATACCTTTCTTTCGCTGTATTTACTCTCAAGTTAGGATTTGTTGTATATTGACTAGTGTAGGGCTGTGTTGTATGTGTTGTAAGAGGTGTTGTGACTTGTATTCCACAGTGCCTTCACGGCTACAGTGACGACAGCAGAGAGAAATACAACGGTGTAGTGCGTTTTAATATAGAAGGTCGTCTTCTCTACATAATTGGCTGTCCGGCCTCCCCCTATTGGTGAGTTATGCCCTCTATTGGTGAGTTATGCCCCTCTATTGGTGAGTTATGCCCCTCTATTGGTGAGTTATGAACCCTATTGGTGAGTTATGCCCTCTATTGGTGAGTTATGCCCCTCTATTGGTGAGTTATGCCCCTCTATTGGTGAGTTATGCCGTCTATTGGTGAGTTATGCCCCTCTATTGGTGAGTTATGCCCCTCTATTGGTGAGTTATGCCCTCTATTGGTGAGTTATGCCCTCTATTGGTGAGTTATGCCCTCTATTGGTGAGTTATGCCTTCTATGGTGAGTTATGCCCTCTATTGGTGAGTTATGCCCTCTATGGTGAGTTATGAACCCTATTGGTGAGTCATAGAGCTAGATAGAGATGGATATAACTAGAGAGATAGGTAGATAGATAGATATAAATAGGTAGAGATAGAGAGGGTGGAGAGAGAGAGAACAAGTCAGGGCCAGATACCCACCCCTAGTATATGCATGGTATATATATAAACCCCCTCTCTCTTGACCCCTGAAGAATGACACTTGACCTTTGAAGGATTCGAACCTGGTCAGCCATGCCCCTAGCTGTCCAGTGCTGTAACCATTTGACCAGTGATTGTCTGCAAGTTTGGAGGAAGTCGTGAGACCTTCACCACTCATCACCGGACAACATTCCTTGCCTACGCTTAGAGCCTTAGACCCAGACCCCGCCGGATAACGGATAACGACATCTCTTCCGATTTCTCCCCGTCCACCGCCTTACCCAATGTTAGATTGGCTTCCTTTCTCCATTATTCCCATATTCCTTACCTTTTGTTTGATTGCCCCCTATATTATTTTTATCTAAGGTCACCAGCACGACCTGAACCCTACCCAACATGTTTGGGAAAGGTTAGGAACACCTCCGAGGTATTGTCTAGGAGCCGACAGACTACGTGGCAACGCAATCTCCCGGGTGAAATGACTACTTTTGTACCACCTACAAAATTCTCAGGGGAATTGACAGGGTGGACAAAGACAAACTCTTTAGCGCGGGTGGAACACGAACAAGGGGGCACAGGTGGAAACTTAATTAGTACCTAGATGAGCCACAGAGACGTTAGAAAGAATTTTTTCAGTGTCAGGGTAGTTAACAAATGGAATGCATTAAGTAGTGTTGTGGTGGAGGCTGACTCCATACACAGTTTCAAATGTAGATATGATAGAGCCCAATAGGCTCAGGAACCTGTACACCAGTTGATTGACAGTTGAGAGACGGGACCAAAGAGCCAGAGCTCAACCCCCCGCAAACACAACTAGGTGAGTACTACTTATATCACTAACTAAAACATTTGTGGTGTTACATTCTGGCAAATAATTTACTGTGTACTTCATGTGCAAAAAATGTTTTGTCATATAAAAAAAAACTTCTTGCAGCACGCTGTTCCCTGAAGGCATAGCAATCATCAAGCCGAGCCCTGAACTTGTACAGTCAGCTGAGGACGACCTGCTCAAGTGGCAGACGCGGAACTATCCACCATATTACCTTCAACGCTCCGTCGGGCGTTATCCCGCCCAAGAGTTTCTGATGGAGAACCTTGTGTACAACTACTGGAACGGCACTCTAGTGTACATGTAGCATCTATGATATTCAATAGTTCGAGCAACCTGGTGGTATATTATATAATAATAATATGATGATGATGTGAATCCTCACAATATTCAAGTCAACAGTGAGAATTCTTTCCCAAATGAACTTACATGGTTTTAGGCTCCGTGTAAGCACCAACGATGTGTTAATTAATATCCCTGGCGCGCTTCGTGGATCTCTTGACAAAATGAGTACCCCATAGATTTATTTGTTGACATACGTAAGGCTTTACACACCGTTGACCACAATAACCATCTCAATCTCCAACACAGTGGAGTCTGAGGTCATCAGGTGCACCTCTGCTTGTTTTGATGCCTGAAAGAAAGCTTGGAGGGCTTTCTAACTAAGTAATTGTAACCTATCCACCGCTGCCCACTGGATGGGGGGCGGTGTGCAGGACAAACATATAAATTGTGACACTAGCTCTCCACATATGTCAGTTGCTTATTAATTTAGAAACTGTACTTGTGGTCGATCTCGAACCCATTGTTGATGTGACGACTTATACTGAATTTTATAACTAGCTCATCAAGATTGTAACTTGCTTAGCTAAATGAATTGTGGGATTCAGTCCCTGAGCCCATTATGTGCCTCTGTAACCCTTTCCACTACCGCCCACAAGATGGGTATGGGATGCATAATAAATGAACTAAACTAGCTATCTGATATTCCAACCCCTGAAGGGATCCGTACTCTTGTCTATGCGGATGACGTAGTTATTTGTAGCAGTGCCTCCACCCTGCCATATGCACAGACAGGCTGGAGGCACTACAGAGGGCTATAATGAATTTATATCATGGAGAAAACCCAGGGCATAAAGTATTAGCCCTGAAAAAAAGCAGAACCCCCCATGTTTGCATCCGTCGAATGGATGCCATTCCTGGGGAGCATCCAGAGAGTCCCAGCTACGCCTGTACGAGGCTCCAGTGGACAGCAAGATCTGAAATCCAGCATCGCATGTGGCTCTGCATGACCGTCCATCCTTCAACGACTTGAGCCTCTTCAGCACAATGTCATTTATATAGCCGGGGTGCTTGCTTTTCCTATTTCTTGCATATTTGCAGAAAGCCCAGCAGGGGCTGTGCTGCTGGCCTACCCTGCCTGCTGGCGACGAGCCCAGCTGGTGCTGTGCCGCTGGCCTACCCTGCCTGCTGGCGACGAGCCCAGCTGGTGCTGTGCCGCTGGCCTACCCTGCATGCTAGCGACGAGCCCAGCTGGTGCTGTGCTGCTGGCCTACCCTGCCTGCTGGCGACGAGCCCAGCTGGTGCTGTGCTGCTGGCCTACCCTGCCTGCTGGCGACGAGCCCAGCTGGTGCTGTGCTGCTGGCCTACCCTGCCTGCTGGCGACGAGCCCAGCTGGTGCTGTGCTGCTGGCCTACCCTGCCTGCTGGCGACGAGCCCAGCTGGTGCTGTGCCGCTGGCCTACCCTGCCTGCTGGCGACGAGCCCAGCTGGTGCTGTGCCGCTGGCCTACCCTGCCTGCTAGCGACGAGCCCAGCTGGTGCTGTGCCGCTGGCCTACCCTGCCTGCTGGCGACGAGCCCAGCTGGTGCTGTGCTGCTGCCTACCTGCCTGCTGGCGACGAGCCCAGCTGGTGCTGTGCTGCTGGCCTAACCTGCATGCTAGCGACGAGCCCAGCTGGTGCTGTGACGCTGGCCTACCCTGCCTGCTAGCGACGAGCCAGCTGGTGCTGTGCCGCTGGCCTACCTGCCTGCGGGCGACGAGCCCAGCTGGTGCTGTGCTGCTGGCCTACCCTGCCTGCTAGCGACGAGCCCAGCTGGTGCTGTGCCGCTGGCCTACCCTGCCTGCTGGCGACGAGCCCAGCTGGTGCTGTGCTGCTGGCCTACCCTGCCTGCTAGCGACGAGCCCAGCTGGTGCTGTGCCGCTGGCCTACCCTGCCTGCTGGCGACGAGCCCAGCTGGTGCTGTGCTGCTGGCCTACCCTGCCTGCTGGCGACGAGCCCAGCTGGTGCTGTGCTGCTGGCCTACCCTGCCTGCTGGCGACGAGCCCAGCTGGTGCTGTGCTGCTGGCCTACCCTGCCTGCTGGCGACGAGCCCAGCTGGTGCTGTGCTGCTGGCCTACCCTGCCTGCTGGCGACGAGCCCAGCTGGTGCTGTGCTGCTGGCCTACCCTGCCTGCTAGCGACGAGCCCAGCTGGTGCTGTGCTGCTGGCCTACCCTGCCTGCTAGCGACGAGCCCAGCTGGTGCTGTGCCGCTGGCCTACCCTGCCTGCTGGCGACGAGCCCAGCTGGTGCTGTGCTGCTGGCCTACCCTGCCTGCTAACGACGAGCCCAGCTGGTGCTGTGCCGCTGGCCTACCCTGCCTGCTGGCGACGAGCCCAGCTGGTGCTGTGCTGCTGGCCTACCCTGCCTGCTGGCGACGAGCCCAGCTGGTGCTGTGCTGCTGGCCTACCCTGCCTGCTGGCGACGAGCCCAGCTGGTGCTGTGCTGCTGGCCTACCCTGCCTGCTAGCGACGAGCCCAGCTGGTGCTGTGCTGCTGGCCTATCCTGCCTGCTGGCGACAAGCCCAGCTGGTGCTGTGCTGCTGGCCTACCCTGCCTGCTGGCGACGAGCCCAGCTGGTGCTGTGCCGCTGGCCTACCCTGCCTGCTAGCGACGAGCCCAGCTGGTGCTGTGCCGCTGGCCTACCCTGCCTGCTGGCGACGAGCCCAGCTGGTGCTGTGCTGCTGGCCTACCCTGCCTGCTGGCGACGAGCCCAGCTGGTGCTGTGCCGCTGGCCTACCCTGCCTGCTGGCGACAAGCCCAGCTGGTGCTGTGCTGCTGGCCTACCCTGCCTGCTGGCGACGAGCCCAGCTGGTGCTGTGCCGCTGGCCTACCCTGCCTGCTAGCGACGAGCCCAGCTGGTGCTGTGCCGCTGGCCTACCCTGCCTGCTGGCGACGAGCCCAGCTGGTGCTGTGCTGCTGGCCTACCCTGCCTGCTGGCGACGAGCCCAGCTGGTGCTGTGCCGCTGGCCTACCCTGCCTGCTAGCGACGAGCCCAGCTGGTGCTGTGCCGCTGGCCTACCCTGCCTGCTAGCGACGAGCCCAGCTGGTGCTGTGCTGCTGGCCTACCCTGCCTGCTAGCGACGAGCCCAGCTGGTGCTGTGCTGCTGGCCTACCCTGCCTGCTAGCGACGAGCCCAGCTGGTGCTGTGCCGCTGGCCTACCCTGCCTGCTGGCGACGAGCCCAGCTGGTGCTGTGCCGCTGGCCTACCCTGCCTGCTAGCGACGAGCCCAGCTGGTGCTGTGCCGCTGGCCTACCCTGCCTGCTAGCGACGAGCCCAGCTGGTGCTGTGCTGCTGGCCTACCCTGCCTGCTAGCGACGAGCCCAGCTGGTGCTGTGCTGCTGGCCTACCCTGCCTGCTAGCGACGAGCCCAGCTGGTGCTGTGCCGCTGGCCTACCCTGCCTGCTGGCGACGAGCCCAGCTGGTGCTGTGCTGCTGGCCTACCCTGCCTGCTGGCGACGAGCCCAGCTGGTGCTGTGCTGCTGGCCTACCCTGCCTGCTGGCGACGAGCCTGCTCATCAAGTTTGAATCCCCCGCCGAAAAATTCGAGCAATAATTTACACCATTTTTACCTTAAGAATCGAATGACAACATCAAATAATGCCCAAAAATAAACAGTTAGGCCTATTAATAATCTAAAATCTAAATGAATTGATACAAAAGAATA
>WNGS01145354.1:5315028-5332250 GCA_020271785.1 Procambarus virginalis
GAGAGAAAGAGAGCCAGTGAGCAGAGAGAGGCCTAAGCACACACAACCTGGGTACCCAATTACCACACTATATAACCAATCATATCCACAATACATGCCCTTCCAGTTTTTTCAGCAGACAGCCTGGCTGCTGGACGCCGACCGACCATATTCTGCGTGAATGCCTTCTCCGTCAACAGCTACCCAGAGGTGGCTCACGACCGACGGTCCTGCGCCGCCTGGACATGTTCCCTCAGTTCGGCTGGATGGTCACCCGCCGCTGGGCCAGAGACCAGTACCAGGCTTGGATTCCCGAGGAGGTGCGTGAGGCTTCGTCCCTCGTTCCTGTTCCTCTCTCTCTTTACTCACATCTACACTACATCTATCTTAATAATTCCTATTTACCTGAGGGCCACTATCTCTTTAATGGCCTCGATGAGAACAGAAGCCGGCGGCTGGTCAACAGTACCTCTCATTTGTCCTAATGATTTTATCGAGCTGGATTTGAAAATTTAGCAGTTTGGCGCTTACGGCTTCGGCGGTTAGGCGGTTCCATGGTTTATAACTCTGTGAGTGGAAAAGCATCTGCTGTTCTCAGTCCTACATTGTGGCTTGTTGAGCTTGATACCGTTGCTCCTTGTTTGTGTTACATCTGACCTTTGGAAGAAATTGTCGGGATCAACATCCTCCAAATTGTTCAGTACTTGAAAAGTTTCAATGAGATCCGCCCTGTCATGCCTGGTCTGCAGTGTTGCTCGCCCTGTGGGCCCCTCAACCAGTCCTGTTACGAGAGATAACAACTCTGGAATGACTTTTATTGCCCGGTGTTGCACCTTCTCCAGAGCAGCTATGTCTCTATGTCTATGAGGTCTCCACGCTTGAATACAGTAATCCAGGCACCAGAGACTTACACAATTGAATCACTAAAATAATTGTTATATTTCGTTCCTGACTCGACTGACACTATACCGTCAGCATTGCCATCACACCGGACCTTAGCAACACGTTTGCCCACACACACACACACAGAGACACACAGGTAGCCTGGTGGATAGCGCGCAGGACTTGTAATTCTGTGGCGAGGGTTCGATTCCCGCACCCGGCAGAAACAAATGGGCAAAGTTTCTTTCACCTTGAATGCCCCTGTTACCTAGCAGTAAATAGGTACCTGGGAGTTAGTCAGCTGTCACGGGCTGCTTCCTGGGGTGTGTGTGTGTGTGTGTGGTGTGGGAAAAAAAAGTAGTTAGTGTAGTTAGTAAACAGTTGAGAGGCGGGCCGAAAGAGCAAAGCTCACCCCCGTAAATACAACTAAGTGAATACACACACACACACACCACACACACACACACACATAGAGCCCAGTAGACTCAGGAATCTGTACACCAGTTGATTGACAGTTGAGAGGCGGGACCAAAGAGCCAAAGCTCAACCCCCGCAAGCACAAATAGGTGAGTACAAATAGGTGAGTACAAATAGGTGAGTACACACACACACACACACACACCCTGTTCTGTATCTGTTCACACAGAACATGATAAATTATGGTAAGTAACTATATAGTTGTCTGAGTACTCGCCAGGTTAAGGTTAGTATACTGTATGCTGTCAAGATAATGTGACGTCTAGTATACTGTCAAGACTGAAGGTTAGTATAGCATACTAACATACTACATACTGAAGGTTAGTATAGCATAGCTCTGTCTCGACTCAAGGTTAGTATACTGATGTGCATATGCTGTCATGACTGAAGGGTAGTATACTGGCATACATACACTGTCACGACTAATCGTCATTATACTGACACACGCATGCAGTCACGACATGACAGATCAACAAATATCATCTAATGTTTCTCAACACCCTCTTCCACCCACACACAAAGCTCTGAAGAATCTTTTTTTTTGTTTAGATTCAGCTTCTCGGAACAAAATGTTTCGTGTACTTTGGCTAGCTAAGTAGCACGGGCTATGGTGAGCCCGTAGTGAACTCACCTGGCATAGGAGCGGGCCTGTAACACTGTGTATAAAGGATGCCTGCCAAAACATTACTTCCAGATATTCACTGCCCAATCACTTGGTGCTGGACGGTAGAGCGACGGTCTCGCTTCATGCAGGTCCTCGACCGTCCATTAGTGATTGGGCACCATTCCTTCCCTCCGTCCCATCCCAAATCCTTATCCTGACCCCTTCCAAGTACTATATAATCGTAATGGCTTGCCGCATTCTCCCTAATAATTCCCTTTTATCCCCTCTCTCCCGCAGGAGACCGCTGATTGGGACTGGTGGCTGTTCTCCCAACACTCCCTACAGGGGCGCCACGCCCTCGTCCCGGAAATAGGGCGGACCTTCCACGCTGGGGCGGCCGGCGCCCACGTCACGGGCTGGGCGCAGGAACATATGTTCAGTCACATGATATACAATCACGATCCAAATGTTAAGCTCAAAGGCCTGGAGGAGTAAGTGAGGATTCCCGTTTTCTTTGCTGCGTCTGCAGACTCCTGCTTCAGAACTTTGTCAGCAGACATGTTCTTTGTCTTGTGAGATTATTTAAGATATTTATTATGTCATGGAGTAAATCTCTCAGTGTATATAAACTGTGTAATATATTAATAAGTGTATATAGTCTTCTCGGAATATATAGTGATGAGTGAGGTATACTTCTAGGTTATATACAGTGTATATAGTCTTCTCGGAATATATACAGTGATGAGTGAGGTATACTTCTAGGTTATATACAGTGATCGAGTGAGCTATACACTTCTCAATTGTATATTATCTGTTGCTACGTGTTCATTGTGCGAACAATTAGAGTAATTGTCTAACAAGCTGATTGATGTCATCCTTCTGGGGCCAGCTTGACACTAGAGCGGTACGAAGCCAAGTTCAAGCGTGAGATACTGGAGGCTGAGGACCTGAAGGATGTCCTCCACCCTTGTTCACGTCCCTTCCTTCCCCAAGACAAGGTAAGATTTACCTTCTTCCTTCCCCAAGACAAGGTAAGATTTACCTTCTTCCTTCCCCAGGACAAGGTAAGCTTTACCTTCTTCCTTCCCCAAGACAAGGTAAGATTTACCTTCTTCCTTCCCAGGACAAGGTAAACTTTACCTTCTTCCTTCCCCAGGACAAGGTAAACTTTACCTTCTTCCTTAACTAGGACAAGGTAAACTTTACCTTCTTCCTTAACTAGGACAAGGTAAACTTTAACTTCTTCCTTAACCAGGACAAGGTAAACTTTACCGTCTTCCTTCCCCAAGACAAGGTAAGATTTACCTTCTTCCTTCCCCAGGACAAGGTAAGATTTACCTTCTTCCTTCCCCAAGACAAGGTAAGATTTACCTTCTTCCTTCCCCAGGACAAGGTAAGATTTACCTTCTTCCTTCCCCAGGACAAGGTAAGCTTTACCTTCTTCCTTCCCCAAGACAAGGTAAGCTTTACCTTCTTCCTTCCCCAGGACAAGGTAAACTTTACCTTCTTCCTTCCCCAAGACAAGGTAAACTTTACCTTCTTCCTTAACTAGGACAAGGTAAGCTTTACCTTCTTCCTTCCCCAGGACAAGGTAAACTTTACCTTCTTCCTTCCCCAGGACAAGGTAAACTTCACCTTCTTCCTTCCCCAGGACAAGGTAAACTTTACCTTCTTCCTTCCCCAGGACAAGGTAAACTTTACCTTCTTCCTTCCCCAGGACAAGGTAAACTTTACCTTCTTCCTTCCCCAGGACAAGGTAAACTTTACCTTCTTCCTTAACTAGGACAAATTAAACTTTTCCTTATTCATTCTTAACCACTGTGTACAGGAGGCTTCTACTGGGGATCTAAGCGAATGATATCATTCTTTCCCCTACAGGCTGGACCCTTCAGACTGTTTGTGTTGGCGGAGACACAGAGCGACGAGTATGACTCTTATTATATCATGCAGATTGTGAGTATGACGTATGTATCATTCATGTGGTGAGTATGACGTATTTATCATTCACGTGGTGAGTATGACTTATGTATCATTCACGTAGTGAGTATGGCTAATTTTGCCATCAACAACTGTAAGAAATATTTATAGTAAAATTCTTAATTCTATACACTTTATATCTTATATAATAGTAGCGAAATAAATAGGAGTATCAGGGTTTTATTTTTGTTTAGATACAATAGTTATGCAAGTGTGTCTATTCCAGTGTGAGGCTTAGTTATGTCTCTCAATCATTTGGACTGGTCGTTACAGCGACGATCTTCGCTTCTTGCAGGTCCGTGTTCGATCCCCGACGGTCCAAATGGCTGTGCACCGCTCCTCCCCCCTCACCCCCCTCCGTCCCATCCCTGAGCCTTGTCTCTCATATCCCTTCCTAAAGTACTTTCTCCTGATAATACAATACCTTTCTTTCGCTGTATTTACTCTCAAGTTAGGATTTGTTGTATATTGACTAGTGTAGGGCTGTGTTGTATGTGTTGTAAGAGGTGTTGTGACTTGTATTCCACAGTGCCTTCACGGCTACAGTGACGACAGCAGAGAGAAATACAACGGTGTAGTGCGTTTTAATATAGAAGGTCGTCTTCTCTACATAATTGGCTGTCCGGCCTCCCTCTATTGGTGAGTTATGCCCTCTATTGGTGAGTTATGCCCCCCTATTGGTGAGTTATGCCCCTCTATTGGTGAGTTATGCCCTCTATTGGTGAGTTATGCCCTCTATTGGTGAGTTATGCCCCTCTATTGGTGAGTTATGCCCCTCTATTGGTGAGTTATGCCCCTCTATTGGTGAGTTATGCCCCTCTATTGGTGAGTTATGAACCCTATTGGTGAGTCATAGAGCTAGATAGAGATGGATATAACTAGAGAGATAGGTAGATAGATAGATACAAATAGGTAGAGATAGAGAGGGTGGAGAGAGAGAGAACAAGTTAGGGCCAGATACCCACCCCTAGTATATGCATGGTATATATATAACCCCTCTCTCTTGACCCCTGAAGAATGACACTTGACCTTTGAAGGATTCGAACCTGGTCAGCCATGCCCCTAGCTGTCCAGTGCTGTAACCATTTGACCAGTGATTGTCTGCAAGTTTGGAGGAAGTCGTGAGACCTTCACCACTCATCACCGGACAACATTCCTTGCCTACGCTTAGAGCCTTAGACCCAGACCTCGCCGGATAACGGATAACGACATCTCTTCCGATTTCTCCCCGTCCACCGCTTTACCCAATGTTAGATTGGCCTCCTTTCTCCATTATTCCCATATTCCTTACCTTTTGTTTGATTGCCCCCTATATTATTTTTATCTTAGGTCACCAGCACGACCTGAACCCTACCTAACATGTTTGGGAAAGGTTTAGGAACACCTCCGAGGTATTGTCTAGGAGCCGACAGACTACGTGGCAACGCAATCTCCCGGGTGAAATGACTACTTTTGTACCACCTACAAAATTCTCAGGGGAATTGACAGGGTGGACAAAGACAAACTCTTTAGCGCAGGTGGAACACGAACAAGGGGGCACAGGTGGAAACTTAATTAGTACCTAGATGAGCCACAGAGACGTTAGAAAGAATTTTTTCAGTGTCAGGGTAGTTAACAAATGGAATGCATTAAGTAGTGTTGTGGTGGAGGCTGACTCCATACACAGTTTCAAATGTAGATATGATAGAGCCCAATAGGCTCAGGAACCTGTACACCAGTTGATTGACAGTTGAGAGGCGGGACCAAAGAGCCAGAGCTCAACCCCCGCAAACACAACTAGGTGAGTACTACTTATATCACTAACTAAAACATTAAAATTTGTGGTGTTACATTCTGGCAAATAATTTACTGTGTACTTCACGTGCAAAAAATGTTTGTCATATAAAAAAAAACTTCTTGCAGCACGCTGTTCCCTGAAGGCATAGCAATCATCAAGCCGAGCCCTGAACTTGTACAGTCAGCTGAGGACGACCTGCTCAAGTGGCAGACGCGGAACTATCCACCATATTACCTTCAACGCTCCGTCGGGCGTTATCCCGCCCAAGAGTTTCTGATGGAGAACCTTGTGTACAACTACTGGAACGGCACTCTAGTGTACATGTAGCATCTATGATATTCAATAGTTCGAGCAACCTGGTGCTATTTTATATAATAATAATATGATGATGATGTGAATCCTCACAATATTCAAGTCAACAGTGAGAATTCTTTCCCAAATGAACTTACATGGTTTTAGGCTCCGTGTAAGCACCAACGATGTGTTAATTAATATCCCTGGCGCGCTTCGTGGATCTCTTGACAAAATGAGTACCCCATAGATTTATTTGTTGACATACGTGAGGCTTTACACACCGTTAACCACAATAACCATCTCAATCTCCAACACAGTGGAGTCTGAGGTCATCAGGTGCACCTCTGCTTGTTTTGATGCCTGAAAGAAAGCTTGGAGGGCTTGAAAAATTGCAGAACGAAGCCTTGAGGATAATCCTTGGGTGCCCTCGTACCACAAAGATACTTAATATGAGAAAGGAACTTAATATTCTGAGCGTTGTTGATCGTGTTACTGAAATTAACTGTCAAATTGTATAAAAATGCTTAGGCTAACTCATCCTAATCCTTGCACAGAAGCCCTTCAGAATTTCTTTATTGAAGATCAGCATTGTTCCAAATGGATAACTAAAACTGGAACTCAACTCAGAGTGTATTAGGTTCATAATTTGTACCAAGAGAAACAACAACGGCACTTTCCTGCACTGTGGGAGGTTACACCCTTTCCAGTTTTAATCCCTCCCTTTCCACCCAAGAAGCAAATTAGAGATCAGCCCAAGCTTCGTCTTGGGGCAAAGCTCAACGCCTTAAGCCATATTGATACTCTGTCCACAGAGCATTCTCTCTCTCAAACCATATACACTGATGGTTCCCTACACCGCACCACGGGTGCAGCTGGAAGTGCAGTTGTCCTGACAATGGGCGATGGCCTATACATTGAGTGGGGGAGTCCGTATAAACAACTGGACCTCTACCCTTCAGACCGAACTATTTGCCTTGCTTCTTGCACTGAAATGTGTACAAGTCTCCAAACTTGATACATTAATTGTAAGTGACTCCTTATCATCCTTAAATGCTCTCAACTCTTTAAGACATAACTGTAACATGCTCGTGTCCGAACCTAGACACAAATACAACAAAATTATTAAGGATGGTAACAGAGACCATTTCATGTGGTCTCCATCTCATGTTGGCCTCCGAATGCATGATAGAGCTGATAAGTTAGCCAAAGAATTTGCCTTTAAAGGAGCTGTTGAGTGTAACCTTGGATTGTCAATGAGCAATCTGAGAGCAGCAGTACACCGAGAACTTCAACATGATCTTGTAGATCTGAGGTAGAGTGAAATTGACACCAGTAATTCCATCTATCATCATACTATCATGCAAGAGGAGCCACACATCTATGGCTCATCCAATAAAATCAGCAGACTTCTAGATGTTACTACTGCTCGGCTTAGACTCGGTTACAAGTATCTCTGGGAATTTTCATTATCTGCCGATGTAGACCTGACCAAATGTAAACTGTGTCAACAAAATTATTCGCACACCCTCTGTCACTATGTGATGGAGTGCGAAAAGATACGTGAATTTAGAGACAATTCTACAACCAATGTTCTAACGATGTGAAATATTTCATTCGAAATGATCTACTACCAGAAATTTTAGCCAAATATCCCCAGTTTGCTAACTGTAGGTAGTAACTACGAGTGATTGTAACCTATCCACCGCTGCCCATTGGATGGGGGCGGTGTGCAGGACAAACATATCAATTGTGGCACTAGCTCTCCTCATATGTCAGTTGCTTAATTTAGACACTGTACTTGTGGTCGATCTCGAACCCATTGTTGATGTGACGACTTATATTGAATTTTGTAACTAGCTCACCAAGATTGTAACTTGCTTAGCTAAATGAATTGTGGGGTTCAGTCCCTGAGCCCATTATGTGCCTCTGTAACCCTTTCCACTACCGCCCACGGGATGGGTATGGGGTGCATAATAAATGAACTAAACTAGCTATCTGATATGCCAACCCCTGATGGGATCCGTACTCTTGTCTATGCGGAAGATGTAGCAGTGCCTCCACCCTATGCACAGGCAGGCTGGAGGCACTGCAGAGGGCTATAATGAATTCATATCATGGAGAAAACCCAGGGCATTAAGTATTAGCCCTGAAAAAAAAGCAGAACCCCATGTTTGCATCCGTCGAATGGATGCCATTCCTGGGGAGCATCCAGAGAGTCCCAGCTACGCCTGTACGAGGCTCCAGTGGACAGCAAGATCCGAAATCCAGCATCGCATATGGCTCTGCATGACCGTCCATCCTTCAGTGACTCGAGCCTCTTCAGCACAATGTCATTCATATAGTCCTTGGCTAGAGTGCTTGCTTTCCTTATTTCTTGCATATTTGCAGAAAGCCCAGCTGGTGCTGTGCCGCTGGCCTACCCTGCCTGCTGGCGACAAGCCCAGCTGGTGCTGTGCCGCTGGCCTACCCTGCCTGCTGGCGACGAGCCCAGCTGGTGCTGTGCTGCTGGCCTACCCTGCCTGCTGGCGACGAGCCCAGCTGGTGCTGTGCTGCTGGCCTACCCTGCCTGCTAGCGACGAGCCCAGCTGGTGCTGTGCTGCTGGCCTACCCTGCCTGCTAGCGACGAGCCCAGCTGGTGCTGTGCTGCTGGCCTACCCTGCCTGCTGGCGACGAGCCCAGCTGGTGCTGTGCTGCTGGCCTACCCTGCCTGCTAGCGACGAGCCCAGCTGGTGTTGTGCTGCTGGCCTACCCTGCCTGCTGGCGACAAGCCAGCTGGTGCTGTGCTGCTGGCCTACCCTGCCTGCTGGCGACGAGCCCAGCTGGTGCTGTGCTGCTGGCCTACCCTGCCTGCTGGCGACGAGCCCAGCTGGTGCTGTGCCGCTGGCCTACCCTGCCTGCTGGCGACGAGCCTGCACCAATGCTCATCAAGTTTGAATCCCCCGCCGAAAAATTCGAGCAATAATTTACACCATTTTTACCTTAAGAATCGAATGACAACATCAAATAATGCCCAAAAATAAACAGTTATGCCTATTAATAATCTAAAATCTAAATGAATTGATACAAAAGAATAATCAACGGATAAAAATTTATCAAATAAGTGAGCACATGTCATAAGTTTGACATTGATTTAGTTGAAGAAGGAGCGTGGTGGTGGGAAGACGTGTGTTAAGATGTCTCGCCAGAGTATGAGGGCGAACGACCCTAAGAAAGTGGTTAGTGCCTCATTATATGTGTTTCTTGGGCTCGTCTCTTGGATAGTTGGGCCATTTGGGAGGTGTTGAGGCAACGTAGTTTGGGCTAGTGTATCATAGGGTAGTTGTTGAGGGCATAGAATGGTCGTAGAGGCTGGTGGGCGTTTCTTGAAGGATTCTTGGTTATTTTACCTGAGGGGGGGCCATTATTAACATTCTGGTGGCCTTGATGAGGATAGGAAGCCGGCGGCTTGTCAAATGTACCTCATTTGACCTGATGACTTTGAATAAAGTGGATTTTAAAATGCAGGAGTTGTTTTTAGCTTTTTTGCCTTCGGCGGGTAGGCGGTTCCATAGGGTTTATAACCTGTATTTACCTGATGGCCACTAACAATAGTGGCCTCGACGAGGACAGGAAGCCAGCGGCTTGCCAAAGTTCCCCCCATTTACCCTGATAATGTTTTCTAGTTGGTTTTAAAATTCAGCAGATTGACATGTACGGCTTCGACGGGTAGGCGGTTCCACAATGAGTTTATAACCCTGTGGGTGAAAAAGCATCTGCTGTTCTCAGTCTACATTGTGGCTTGTTGAGCTTGAAACCCATTGTTCCTTATTTGTGTTACATCTGACACTTTACTGCTCCTTATAGTAACAAGGAATAACTTATAGTATAGTAGGGCGCCTGACAGCTGGGTGGACAGCACTTCGGATTCGTAGTCCTGAGGTTCCGGGTTCGATCCCCGGTGGAGGCGGAGACAAATGGGCAAAATGATTCTTTCACCCTGATGCCCCTGTTACCTAGCAGTAAATAGGTATCTGGGAGTTAGTCAGCTGTCACGGGCTGCTTCCTGGGGGTGGAGGCCTGGTCGAGGACCGGGCCGCGGGGACACTAAAGCCCCGAAATCATCTCAAGATAACCCCAAGATAACAAGGGTACAAGTCACTAGGTGATTCACCAACAAATTTTAAAACCTCAACAACACCTAATATATTAATTCAACCAACCCTAACATAATCTAGCTTGAGATAATACATTGTAACCTAACTAAATATGGTGGTTTTGACAACTGAAAACAATCTTTATCAAATCGTTTTGTGATTAAATACAAATCACGTTGTACACAAAGCACTTAAACAGATTTTAAATTCTAACAAACCTTATGCAGTCTACCCTAAACTTACCTAACCTAATCCAGATGAACCTAACTGTGTGTAACCCCTTGCTGATAGATCCTAACCTAACAATATATATGTAGCTCTGACACTGAAAATGAGCTTTTATTGCACCATCTTGTGTATGACTTGACCAACCCTAGTAACAATGAATCATAACAGCATTAGTATGCAAATTATATGTTCTCGGTGCCACTTAAAAGCACCAAAGCTAGCAATTCAGTTTTCCGGGTTAAGGCTTGGAGTTATGTACATTAGATTACTGTATAATCAGTTTTATAATGAGATCAGGAGCTGGACCACAGTGTTCTTTAAAGTTGGTCATATAAGTGTTGTATTTTTTTTTTTTTTTGAGATATATACAAGAGTTGTTACATTCTTGTACAGCCACTAGTACGCGTAGCGTTTCGGGCAGGTCCCTGGAATACGATCCCCGCCGCGAAGAATCGTTTTTACAACCAAGTACTCATTTTACTGTTGAGTTAAACAGAGGCTACAGTTAAGGATTTGCGCCCAGTAAATCCTCCCTGGCCAGGATATGAACCCATGACAAAGCGCTCGCAGAACGCCAGGCGAGTGTCTTACCACTACACCACGGAGACTGGTATCAATATGTATCAGGGTCTTGTTGTACAGTTGGTTTCATTCTGGACTCGCAATTATCGATCCTAGGATTGACACTCACTTCCCAATGGTGCATGTGGTTGGTCACTGTTCCTTCACTCCGTTATCTTATCTTGACTCCTAACTTGTCCTGGTAATCCTCCCAAGTGCTATAGTTAGTGATTTAGCACTTCATAATTACCTAACCTTAATTTATATCTAACTTCTGGATGTTCTAGGTATAAAGCATCCATACTGGATGCTTTATACCTAACATTTATGCGTTTATTTTTTGGCTGAAGATCCCAACTGATCAAGACTGACATTTTTCACTTTTAGAATTTGCAATTTCAACATAGGTAATAAAAATAATTGACAAAGTTTGAAACCTAGATTTTTCAGCATTAAATTGCATTTTCCAAATCATTTTTTCATTTTAAAAGCCTGTCTAGATAGTCTTGTAGGGATTTTGTGTCATCGGACTATATTTCCCACCATAATTTTGTATTGTTTGCAAATTTGTAAATGTTGCTGTTCAATCCTGTGTGTAAATAGTTTATATAATTAATAATTTACTGTGCTGGGGGACAGGAAGCCAGAGTGTATTCATACATGTTTGGCTTTTATCAAGGTCTCCATTCCCCCCCCCCTCCCCCGGGCCAAATTACTGACCCCACCCGGAATGCAACCCCACAACAAGCCGACTAGCTCCTGAGTACCTACTCACTGCTGGGTGAACGTGAACATTAGGTGAGCTAGGTGAAAGGAAATGTGTCCAACCACTTCTGTCCCTCCCGGGATTTGAACCCGGAATTCTTGATTGTGTGTCAAGAATGAACCCAATTATACTGTTGGGACCCTTTAGTATATATACAATATATGGAAAACAACAAAGGTACCAGGACAGAGCCCTGAGGCACTCCACTTTAAAACAGATCCCACTTGGACTTCGAAAACACTTCAAATATCATGTGCCTCTGAAGTTATTTATGGGTCTCGTGAGATATAGTATCAAAGGTTTTGCTGAATTAAAGGTTCTGCATTTTTACTACTTACTGTCATCTACATTTTTATCATATAACCTTAATAACCTTATTGTGATTGAATCATGTCTAATTTGGAGTTTTTGTTTTATTTATACAATTTAAAATTTTTACCTCTTGTTAGGCAATTGTCTAAAATTTCCTTTGATTTGCATTATTCTTTGCTTTAATGTTTGCATGTAACAGAATAGAGTACAGTATGTAAATCTTACAGAGTGGGGAGCTCTTCACACTCACATATGGATCACTAATTGCACAGCTGCTGAAGGATTATGAAAATGTGGATGATGTCAATCGCCAACTGGAGAGAATGGGTTATAATATTGGCATGCGGTTAATTGAAGACTTTCTTGCACGAGCCAACCCAGGTAGATGTTACGACCTCAGAGATACAGCAGACAAAATTCAGGTGATTATAAATGAACATTATGTAGTATAAGGTTTTTTTTCTTAATGTACACTGCTTCAGAGCTTATTGAATTATGTCTCACTTTTGTGAATACCAACGCTTCCTGGCTAGTAGCAGTAGTTCCCCGGCTTGGGTCATTTTAGCACACTTCTGCAATGCTCTTGTGTAATCATGCTCCTTCTTAGTCCTGTGACAATACCTGGTCTTCTGTTCCTTGCATTGCAGTGAGGTAGGTTTGTTGTCCATCACCTTGCTGCTGTTGGTTGCATTATGGCCTTTTGTGGCTCCTTCAGTTGTGAGGTTCTCTCAAAATATTCTCCTATTTTGGCTGTGGTTTCTAAGGTTTTGTAATGGCATTTTCTAAGAGGACCATGTCACATACCACATACAAGAGGCCAAAACCTGGTTCACTTAAGAGGTTCACTTAAAGGCACAGAGCAGGGAATACTAGATAACACACACCAAAAGGCAATGCCACCAGAAAGGTAGAGTGAACCAAAACCGAGAACAGCAAGGAAAATATTAGCAACCCTAACAACCAGGAATACAGTACAGTAGTAGTTAGATCATTTCCCCCCACTAGTTACACACCCCAACTACCAAGTGGCAGCTCTGGGAACTCGAGTCTACCCAGGGTGGACCCATTCACAAGTGTTCGCGTCATACCTCCCTCAGGGTCTCGTTTCTTTTCCAGATGAGTATTGGCCATCCTTTGGACTGTTTTGCAAGGGGCCTGTGCTTGTTTCTGGTTTAGTGTTGCTTCATGTGCATGTTTGTGTCAGTCATGCTGTTGAATGAACCTGGAGTCTTTCGTTTTCCTCACTTTATGTGTGCCTAGGGTTGCCTTCTCTGGGTGCTCACTAGCTATACCCTCTTCAGCCGAGTCTATCCCAATGCTGGGTTCAGCATGTGCTAATAAGCATCTTTCCATATCTGGTGGGTTGGTTCAGTTTTCTCCTACTGGAAGTGGCAAGTCCTTGCAGGTCTCTGGTGTGGTTTGATTGTGGTCCTGCTCACTGAGCCTTCTCTTACTGTTTATGGGTTTTTTGGGGTGCTATCAGTTTATTTTCTTTGCTGTCTATCACTACTACTGGCTCCACCGGCTGCCTCTGGGTTTTACTTATATTTCCTGGATTTTGTCATGTTGTGCATTGTTGCTTTTGTTTTCGGCCATGCTTCGCATGTGTATTGGATCTGCACCTGTGAGAAGGGATTTTTGTGCACTGGGCACTTCCTTTATCCTGGGCTGTACTGAGCTCATGTTTCCATGCTGGTTGACTGGTCTTCCTTTCATGGTGGGCTTATCTTTTCTGCTGTTGCTAATATCTCTGCCTTGCATGATCCTGCCCTACCTCACCCTACCTTGCCCTCCCCTACCATATCCTCTTCTACTCTATCCATCAGTAAGCAATCTAATGGTGTGCAGGTGTGTTTCACTGTCCTCGCATCGTACTCTATGCCTAGGCAACTGCTGTTTGGGGGGAAGAGGGTGTTTTCTTTGTATTATTAGGCTAGCTTGGATACTGGCTGATAAAACCAGAGTTGGTTTTTACATTCTTCTGGCCCATCTGTAGTTGAGCCAGATATCTCTTTTTTTTTTTTTCCCCTCCCTTGTTTGGGCCCAGACTGTTTTTAAGTTTTGGGGTCCAGGATTGGAGATTGTTTGAGGGTTGTGGGTTTGTCTCTAGGGGCTGCCCCTTCCTTGCTCCCAAAATGTTCTTTTGGGAGCTGAGCCGTTCTTTTCCCATCTGGGGTCTGTTGTCTTTCATTCTGGGTGTTTCAGAGGGGGTAGGGATCCTCCCTTGTGTGTGGAGGATGCCTATCTGTTCTTGGCATCTGACATGGGTCCTGGTTTTTCTGTGTCATCTCTCATTAGGGAAAGGCCCATAGTTGGAGGAGCAGCCTGTGGTGGATTTGTGAATGGTGTTCAGTTCTTCTTAGTTTTGGTGCATCATTGAGGAGTAATTGCTACATACTGAAGTGTTTTCTTTCTCTCTCACCATTTCAGGTTTGTTCCTTAATTGCATTCATTTCTTCGTACCGGCTAATTCCCTGGATTCGCCATTTTTTGCGCAGGTTTCTGACATCTAATCTGTCCCCAACATTTGTGTAGGCAGTCTTGCCCAGGTTTCCTTGCAAACATCCTGTCTTCTTTAGGGGCTTGGCTCACTGTTTGCAGTTCACAATCATTTATGTGGCATTTGGTTGGGCTAGTTTTTGGCTATATCAGAGTGCCTGATCCTTTGAATTGCTTGACTCTCATCTCTTACCCTGTCCTGGGATGCATTTTTGTCTTGTGTCTCTGACTTCTCCTGTGCTTCACGTTTGGTCTATCCTGGAGCTGTTCTCCAGTTGACTTTGGGGTGGCCTGGTTACCCGAGTTCGGTGGCAGGTTTTCTGCATCCTATTATCCAGTTGGGGCTGCAATGGTTGTGCCGTAGTTCTTGACCCCATCCTACAGGTGGTGGTAGTGATTTCTCTTTGGATTGGTTGGATTACTGGTGAGCTGTCCTTACTTGCCCTCGTTTGGATTTTGCTTAGTTACTCTCCTTGGTGTCTGCCTACCCTTTCCCCTTATTTATGTTTCATGTGGTGATTGTTTGGTTTTGTCAGCAGCAGTTGTCTTTGCAGCTTTCTGTGTGGAGGTGGTGGTGTTGGGGTTCGGGCCTTGCCTTTTCCTGGTTAAGGTAGGCATTCGGTGGTGCCCATTTCTTTTGCAGTTTGCTCCATTTTGACAATGCTATGGGTAACATCTAGCCCCTTTGTTTGGTTCTTTGACCTGCGATACTTTAGCCTTCATGACGGTGTCCTGGGGCCTGCTGCAGAACTGGTATTCAGCCCTCCTTTTCTGGAGGGAGCCCCCTGATTGCTAGAAGTTTTATTCGACTTTCTTGCAGGCAAAAATATCCAAGATGTATATGTGGCATTTTAAAAATTAGGGAAAATATTACTATGAACAAACAGAATCATGTTGAACCACCCACCCTGTGCTCGGTACCAACTAATTAATTTGCCCGACACGATTCATTTATCAATTCTACTCCTAGTACAGTATACTGTACTTACAAGTGTAAATATGTAAAAGTAATATGTACAGAAAAGAAAATATTCATCACCACCTAAGATTCTGATTAAAAGAGAATCGAGTGAGATTTCTCTGTGCATATGATTCTGATTAAAGTTGAAACTCCCACTCGTCTCTTCCACCCACTCTGAACTCTTTGTCCATTTCAGGAGTTGTTCGGTAGAGTACAATACAGTATGTGGAACACACTGCCTCTCAACCTTCAAAATTAACCTAAACTCTGTGTTCAAATCCAGACTCAAATGTCACTTTATATCACAATGTAATCAGAATTCCTTTATTAAAATTCTTCACAAGGATCTGTGGAAAGGCTAAAATAATTACTCTATATTGTAATATACAATATAATATATATATATATATATATATAGTTTGTGAGGGTACCACCTCTGGTGCCAATGTGGGGACCCATAGCCTCGGAGAAGAAAATAAAACGTATTCAGAGGAGACCTTGTGGTTTCTCACTGAACACTAATATTTTCTTCTCCTACCACCCCCATTCTTTTGTATGTACACATATATATTTGCTTTATTTGAACTGTGTTACAAAAAGGAGTTACATATAGGTTACAAAGATGGTTATCATAGGTTGTCGAGTTCCTCCAGCTCCTCAGATGGCGGGCAGGAACCCTGGATGCAGTGCGCATTTCCCCTCTGTATCGCCACGCTGAGGCGCTGGAAAAGAAAGCTGGCAGCTCTAGGGTCCCTTGTTGTTTCAATGAGCCTAGAACCCAGTTCCTTCAAAAACCTGGTAGCACTTTTACCCCAGGCGCCGAGTGTCTCAGAAGCAATGGGGACAAAATTGTAGTGGTGATCAAGTTCTCTATACTTACGGGATTTGGCTGCTTCCCTGTGGGTGGCAGCGCCACCTGGTTGTGCAACACTGAGGTCAATGTAGGTGTTAGCCAGGGTTGATACGCACGTGTAGTCCCATACCAACTGCTTGCCATTCTTCCAGGGGTTCACTGTGATACCATCCGGGCGACCAATAAGAGCATCAGAGTTACGGGGCGTTAGGTAACGAGGCTCTCTCTCGGCTGGGCATCCAGCTGTGGTGAGGCTCCTCTTGATGATGTCGTTAACTTCACTGTGCCTCGAGTGCCATCCTCCCGTGCTTTGGCAGAGTAGGCCATGGTGGCCGTACCTGTCAGCCACCACCTCGCCGCAAATACACCTATATCTGGTGTGGATTGGGGCAGCAAGGCGGAGGGCCACAGCAATTCGGAGGGCGTGTGGTGTGAGACGCGTGCCAGTTGCCGACATTGGGGTTGCTAACAGGAAATCCCCTGCATGAGGGGCTGCTACTGCTGTGAGGCGAGCAATGTCGTGCTGTGTTGATGCAGCACCCAGGTACTCTGCAGCAACTTTGTCTACAATGGGGCCATCCCAGCTGGATTGCCTGTGGGCTTTGGGGATGGTGGTTGAGGTGATGGGCCTGCACGAGAGGCCCACTCTGTGGCACAGCGTGTAAAATTGGGATCATGTACACCTGCCAGCTGATGTAAGTGGGCAGGTAGAATTTCCTTCACAAGGTCGTCGGATGCTGATAAGGAGGACAGGAAGGCTGGAACAGCGATTTGCGTTGCTGTTCGAACTCCGAGGCCCCCAAGTCTTACGGGAAGAGAGGCTATATATTATATATATAATATTATATAATATATATATATATAATATATATATATATAATATATATAATATATATATATATATATATATATATATATA
>WNGS01145354.1:5377412-5402677 GCA_020271785.1 Procambarus virginalis
GCACAACTAGGTGAGTACAACTAGGCGAGTATAAGAATTCAGAGCCTCACTGATCAGTCTATGGATTGGCACTCCGTGGGAAAGTAAACAAGAAACTTTTATAAAAATACAGAATATGCTTGGTTTCACTCATGGTAGTCACTGTAATGATTTTTAAATATAGCTTATATTTCGGCCTTTATTGTGACAAATTTATATATCTAAGACGTTTAGGAAAAAACAAATGAGATAGTTTACTATGCCGATATGGTCCCACATTTTTTTTATTTGTATATACTGTACAAGAGTTGTTACATTCTTGTACAGCCACTAGTACGAGTAGCGTTTCGGGCAACGCTACGTGTAGCGTTGTGGAACACCTTACATAGGTTAACCCAACTACTAGTTGGGTCTGACTCTGAACCGGCACAGAACAAATACATTAGTTATATGTCACTCTGCATAACAGTTATTGTGAGCAAATTTTCACGCATAATTTAACTTAACCCATGCCATGCTGTATGTTAGTAGTCTGAAAATTTTGTCTCATGCAAAATAGTTTTGAAATACCAAACATTGTGCAGTATATAGAATGAGAACTTATATATTTATGTACTTATGTACACATCCCATGTATTTAAAAACATTTTATACAAGAGATGATTTGCTGACACAAGTCACATTGCACCAAGATGGTTCACTAATGGATTTTAAAACCTACCTAACCCAATTAGAAGACACGCTTTATCAGAATGCCTGTGTGCAATTTGAATGCATCCCCTGATATTCACACACATTTTAAAACACAACATAACTTATGATAAATGTTGACAAACCACACTAGAAAGTGAAAGGGACGACGGCAGTCGACTTGAGAACGGTCCAGGACGGACCAAAACGTCGTCGTCCCTTCACTTTCTAGTTGAGTAGTTTGGTCAACATATTTCAGCCACGTTATTGTGACTCCTCGTCTGCTTGTGATAAATGTTAGGAATGAGTGTGTGTAGCACGTTGTAATGTGTGTGTCCTGTAGTACGGTGGTTCACATACTCGACTCATAATTGGGGATCCCAGGTTCAATACTTGGGCGGGACAGAAATGATCGAGCACGTTTCCTTTCACCTAATTCCTATTTTCACCTAACTGTAAATAGGTACCTGGAAGTTAGGCAGTCTTGAGGAGTTTGCATCCTAGGAAAGGTCAGTAGTCTGACCTATAAGGGGACCTCAATTCAAGCCTATGTATATATTCAAATTCAAATGTTTATTCAGGTAAAGTACATACATAAAAGGTGTGATACAAATATTGATGAATTTATAGATAGAGCTAATACATACAATGCCTAAAGCCTCTATTACGAAAATTGTTTCGGGCAGGATAAAACACTAAAGACTATAACTTAATACTAATTGATATTAAAGTATAAAATGTGTTGAGAAAAATATAAAAATAAAAATAAAAAAGGGGAACATGGCAGAAAAAACAGCAAAAAAATACAATTTGGTCGACAAACGGCATTGTATAAAAAAAATATAGCAGACATGGGTTGACATTATAGGGGTAAGGTAGGTTACAGGGAGTTAATTAGGTAGTGCTTAAGTTTTTATCCTAAACTGGTTGAGGGAGGTACAGTCTTTAACATGATGGGAAGGTCATAACATTCTGGGTCCCTTGATTTGTAGAGCATTTCTAGTGCACTTCTAGCCATTTCATTGATATATATAATATAATATATATATATATAATATAATATATATATATTATATATATATAATATATAGATGGAATAAATATTATATATATGTAATAAAATATATATATACTGGCTTCCTGTTCCCAAGAACCAGGGAAATATAACATTGGCAAAATAAACTGGATTCTCACATAAATGCTGGTTCATGCGATGGTACAAGTTATTGTGCCAAGACATATGCGCTGCAAATTGACCGGAAACCTTTATAAGCCCTTCAGCTATAGGCCTACCCTATAAACACAACTTTCAAACATTTTTTAGCACCACAAAAAAACAAAAACCTTATAACTAAATCAAAGATAACTGCGTACAATAATATAGGCTGTGAAGCAGTTCAATCTAGCTCTTACCTATCATGACATAGTGGAGAACTTAACACATATATTCATATGAGTCAGGTTAAGCACCATCGAGTCTGGCCAGTAACTGGATGGGTAACAATGTGCCCACACCCTCGGCCTTGGCTTAAAGTTACTTTAAGTTACTTTAGGGACTTCAATAAGCCCAAGAGGCTTCCTGGCCCCCGACAATGGTAGAGCAAAAAAAGAGTTTCTAGAGCTAGAGCCGTAAAGAAGTGTGTGCACTAGAGGCAGTCTTCCCTCTCTCTCTACACCACTAACTAACCCCCTACTAACGCCACAATCACCCTCATAACAATATTACAATCAATATTGGCGCAACCTAAGGGTTTAAAGCCAATCTAGGCAAGTTATTATTACATTACGTTTCCAATGTTGTGGTTTGTGAGAGAGAGGAGAGCCGTGTTAAATACTGGCCTGGGCTGGCTTCTGCTGCTGCTGCCTCCTGCTTGAGTCATGAGCCACGGTCAGGCACTGGTCACGGGTGCAGGCATCAACCATTACCACCTCCACACCACCATTATAGTGTAACTCGTGTGCATCAGGCACTCCTCCACACCACCACACTCTCAGCTGTTTAGTGTGTCTTTCTGGAGACTGCTCCGGTACCCTCGGCCTCCCCCCCCCCTCTCTCCACTCAATACAACCTTATCAAACATTTAAACGCTATATATATACTGTTTTCCTTTATACCATAAATAATAAATGTAATTATGACTTAAGAATTTGTTAAGGAAAGAGAGAGAGAGAGAGAGAGAGAGGAGCAGTCCCCCTCCTCCTCAATCTCTCCACTCAATACAACCTTATCAAACATTTAAACCGCTATATATATATACTGTTTTCCTTTATACCATAAATAATAAATTTAATTATGACTTAAGAATTTGTTAAGGAAAGAGAGAGAGAGAGAGAGAGGAGCGTTCCTCCTCCTCCTCCTCCTCCTCTCTCTCCACTCAATACAACGCTATCAAACATTTAACCCGCTATATATATACTTGTTTCCCTTTATACCATAAATAATAAATGTAATTATGACTTAAAAGTTTGTTAAGGAGAGAGAGAGAGAGAGGAGCGGTAGGCTAGACAAGCCGGGAACCAATTATTCCCAGACCACCCTCAGAGGGGTCCTCGTACATCCTCTCTCGCCGCTAAATTAGAATATGTGTGTATTAGAATACAGTTCTCTGCTGTATTTCTCTGCTCTTGTTGTATCACCAACACACACACACATGCATCTATATTACCTAGCAACAATGCGCATTATTTCATTATCAACTGTGTTCCTAATAGGAATTAAGTAGATTAAGTGCTTCACGGGATAATTATTATTTTTGTAACTGCACATATCTATCTATCTATCTATCTATATGTTGTTGAATATGACCGAAAGAGTAAGATTAATGATTTTAGCACGAATCTGTTTAATATTTCTTATGTTTTTTTTCTAACTAGCTCATCAAGATTGTAACTTGCTTAGCTAAATGAATTGTGGGGTTCAGTCCCTGAGCCCATTATGTGCCTCTGTAACCCTTTCCACTACCGCCCACAACATGGGTATGGGGTGCAGAATAAATGAACTAAACTAACTAACTAACTAACTAACTTCACTGTCGGGGGAAGTTGAAAAACGAACTCTCCAAAGCTCCTTTTCACCCCTATTTTTGGTCTGACGCCTAGGGATGCGTTTCACAAGGTCACTCCTTACATCCTCAAAGACTAATTTACCATGCTGTTGTTGTTGTTGTTTTAGGTTTGGGTACTCAGAACCAAATGTCCATGTAGCGCGGGCTATAGTGAGCCTGTAATTGAGTTCGGTTGTTCGTGATAACCTTGTTACTTTGATATCTGGGTCAAAGATTAAATGGAGGTGGGGTTTGTAATTTGTTTTTTATGTACTTTGCATACCTCAGATCTTTAGTAGATTATGCTGCACCTCTGCTTGCTTTGATGCCTGAAAGAAAGCTTGGAGGGCTTTACAAATTGCAGAACGAAGCCTTGAGGATAATCCTTGGGTGCCCTCGTACCACATATATACTTAACATGAGAAAGGAACTTAATATTCCGAGCGTCGTTGATCGTGTTACTGAAATTAACTGTCAAATTGGTATCAAAATGCTTAGGTTAGCTTATCCTAACCCTTGCACAGAAGCCCTCCAGAATATCTGCAATGAAGGTCAACATTGTTCCAAATGGATAACTAAAACTGGAACTGAACTCAGAATGTATTAGGTTTATAATTTGTACCAAGAGAAAAACAACGGCACTTTCCTGCACCGTGGGAGATTACACCCTTTCCAGTTTTAATCCCTCCCTTTCCACCCAAGAAGCAAATTAGAGATCAGCCCAAGCTTCGTCTTGAGGCAAAGCTCAACGCCCTAAGCCATATTGATGCTCTGTCCACAGAGCATTCTCTCTCTCAAACCATATACTTATGGTGGGTGCAGCTGGAAGTGCAGTTGTCCTGACAATGGGCGATGGCTTATACTTTGAGTGGGGAGTCCGTATAAACAACTGGCCTCAACCTTTCAGACCGAATATATTTGCCTTGCTCCTTGCACTGAAATGTGTACAAGTCTCCAAAGTTCTTGATACATTAACTGTAAGTGACTCGTTATCGTCCTTAATTGCTCTCAACTCTTTAAGACATAACTGTAACATGCTCGTGTCTGAAGATAGACACAAATACAATAAATTATTAATGATGGTAACAGTCCATTTCATGTGGACTCTATCTCATGTTGGCCTCCGATGCACGATAGAGCTGATGAGTTAGCCAAAGAATCTGCCTTTAAAGAAGAAATGGAGCATAACTTTGGATTGTCAATGAGCAATCTGAGAGCAGCAGTACACCGAGAACTTCAACAAATCTTGTAGATCTGAGGTAGAGTGAAATCGACACCAGTAATTCCATCTATCATCATACTATCATGCAAGAGGAGCCACACATCTATGGATCATCCAATAAAATCAACAGGATTCTAGATTTACTACTGCTCGGCTTAGATTCGGTTACAAGTATCTCTGGGAATTCTCATTATCTGCCGATGTAGACCTGACCAAATATAAACTGTGTTAACAAAATTATTCGCACACCCTCCGTCATATGTGATGAAGTGCGAAAAGATACGTGAATTCAGAGACAATTCTATAACAAACGTTCAAGAGATGTGCCAATATTTAATTCAAAATGATCTGTTGCCAGAAGTCTTGGCCAAATATCCCCAGTTCGCTAACTATAGGTAGTAACTAAGTGATTATAACCTGTCCACCGCTGCCCACTGATGGGGGGCGGCGTGAAGGATATAAACGTATCAATTGTAACACTAGCTCTCCACATATATCAGTTGCTTAATTTATAAACTATTGTGGTTATACTTGTGGAGGACTATACTCTCGCGCCCATTGCTGATGTCACGATGTACATTAAATTTTATAACTAGCTCATCAGGATTGTACCTTGCTTAGCTAAATGAATTATGGGGGAGTTTTAGTCCCTGAGACCATTATGTGCCTCTGTAACCCTTTCTATTACCGCCCACAAGATGGGTATATGGTATATTAAGCAGTCGATTATGGCGCATCTGGGATCCTCTCGGACGTAGGTTCGAACCGTCATCACGGACCTTGTGGATCTGTTCATGGGTATAGCATAATAAATTAACTAAATTAACTGGTACCCTCATCAAGGCTCCTGTGGATTTGTTCATTGACATATCACGATTATGTGATTTATCTGTGTATTATTCTTAGTATTATTATTTAATATTTTTAAAACCTTTTGATAAGATTGCGTGGCAGGTTTGATATTGGTCTGTGATTGTTTATATCAGTTTTCTTGAATTTACCCGAGGCTCATTATCTCTCTGTGGTCTCTACGAGGGGTCCGTCTAATTACCCCAAGCTACCACCAGCTTCACAAAGCTTCCTGGCAATATGTTAGTAATGAATAAATATGATATGTTAGGTTAGGCTGACCTAACCTAACTGACACTTGGATCGTCGACTTGATTTGGCGTTGACCAGACCACACACTAGAAGGTGAAGAGACGACGACGTTTCGGTCCGTCCTGGACCATTCTCCGTTTCGGACGGACCGAAACGTCGTCGTCTCTTCACCTTCTAGTGTGTGGTCTGGTCAACATACTTTAGCCACGTTATTGTGACTCATCGCCTGCTTATTGATTTGGCGTCACCAGCTCTTTTTTATTTTCGTTTAATTTCTTTATAAAAAGATACTTTTTCAGATTAAATTTAATGTTTTTTCGTGTTGTACATTCAGCACCAGCATTATAATGAGTAATTATATCATATTTATTCATTACTAACGTATTGCCAGGAAGCTTTGTGAAGCTTGTGTAGCTTGTGGTAGCTTGCGGTAATTAGTCGGACCGTCTACGAGGACAGGAAGCCTGCTTGTCTGTCCGAGATTGGAGTCCCAGACGCTTGTGCTACTTTCACGCAACTTTGCACAGTGTTTGATGTGAGGTACGTGCCCAACATGGGCACAATTAGCTATTCAACCACTTGGGCTGGACGGTAGAGCAACGGTCTCGCTTCATGCAGGTCGGCGTTCAATCCCCGACCGCCCAAGTAGTTGGGCACCATTCCTCCCCCCCTTCCATCCGCAGGTCCTTGTCCTGATCCTTCCAAGTGCTATATAGTCGTAATGGCTTGACGCTTTCCCGTGATAATTCCCTTCCCTTCTACTCAGTGAGGCAGAAATCATGTACAGCTCCAGTGAGAAGCAGGTACAATTAAATAAAATGGGCAATAAGCAGAATAATAGGTACAGAATGTACGACCAATCTCTCAGCTAGGAAATGTATATGTTTATCTCTCAGAATGTTGGTAATATGTTTATTGTTTGTGATGTGTGTCTATGTATGTATTAACACGATGTACTGAACGGGGTGAGAATAGCTTGAGCTACCTCATCCATTTGTGTGTATTTTACCTCAATAAAATTATTTCAATTTCAATTTCAATCTCTCAGCTGCCTAGGGGTGGTGTTTACCCCTCGATGTCACTGCAGGACGTGACGTCTCAGGAGGTTATTCCATTTCCTTGCTATCTTTTTCTGGTATTTAAAATTTATAATAACAACAAAATACAATTTTTATTTTAGATGAGAGAATGTGACTGAAATTTCTTACATGATGTTAATTAGATATTCCTAGTTATTTTTTAAACGTTTTTTTTACAGAGTTTAGTTAGTTAGTTTAGTTCATTTATTATGCACCCCATACTTGTGGGCGGTAGTGGAAAGGGTTACAGAGGCACACAATGGGCTCAGGGACTGAACCCCACAATTCATTAGCTAAGCAAGTTACAATCTTGATGAGCTAGTTACAAAATTCAATATACATCGTCATATCATCATCATCAATGGGTTCGAGATCGACCACAAGTACAGTTTCTATATTAAGCAACTGACATATGTGGAGAGCTAGTGTCACAATTGATATCTTTGTCCTGCACACCGCCCCCCATCCAGTGGCAGCGGTGGATAGGTTACAATCACTCTTAGTTACTACCTACAGTTAGCCATTACAGAAATACAACTTTTGTCACATTTGGGAGCTCATTCCGCATCTGAGACCATGAATTTGAATAGCATATCTACCGGTACTATTAGTCGCACTTTTGGTATATCTATATCAATAATATATATCAATATGAACTTTTATAAGCCTTTTGTTGAATGACTTGTGATATCAAAAGAATATTGATATGTATATGTATTTGTTTACATGTAAGTATGTACATATATATACGGATGTACATATGCGAACAAGCCTGAATGGTCCCCAGGACTATATGCAACTGAAAACTCACACCCCAGAAGTGACTCGAACCCATACTGCCAGGAGCAACGCAACTGGTATCTACAGGACGCCTTAATCCGCTTGACCATCATGACCGGACATAAAGAAGTGATAGCCGAAGCTGTTTGAACCACTTCCCCGCCGGCACTCGGATGGTAATCTTGTACATATGTATGTAATATTAACAATTGTGTAACTAGCTTTACAAGATTGTCACTTGCTTAGCTAAATGAACTATACATATAGTGTACCTCTTCATCTTACCTAATATATTAGATTATAAGGACCTGCCCAAAACGCTATGCGTGTTAGTGGTGTTGCAAGAATGTAAAAATACCAATCTTAAGTAATCTCACAAACCCATTGTACCTCATTATTATAATTTTTTTCATTATTATATATTTGGTTCAGTTCCTGAACCGTTTTATGCCTCTGTAGCACTTTCCACCACAGCCCACATAATGACTATGGGGGTGCATGATAAAGAAATGAAATTAAAATGATTAATACATAATATACGCATTATATTATGTGTTGTGTATTATATAATATATTATGTATTATATTATATATTATGTACTATATAACATACTCTGTATTATATTAATATTACAGTTCAGAATTGCATAGATGTACAGAACACTTAAGAGTGTAAGCAGTGACTTGATATTTAATACATTTCTGGAGGTCAGCAGGCGCAGTTTTTGTCAGAGATATTCCTGTGCGGCCCCGAAGCATGTTGTTAGTCACTACGTTTATTTATATCCGAGAAGGTACATTGGGTTAGTGAGAGTAAATAACATTGGTGTTCTTACATTCTTGTAAAGACACTAATAGACATAGCGTTTCGGGCAGGTCCTTAATCTAATAGATAAGTTTATTAAGAGGTACATTGTAGCAAAATTTGAGTTTTAACATAACTACAATATAAATTGATGGAAATTATTACATTGGGGGAGTGAGTAGCACAAGATATTGTGTGAGTTTGAAGCACAAGGTAAGAAACTATGAAGACGAAAATAGGTACTTTTTGGATTTACTTTTGAATAAGGTATAGGCTAGATTTTTTTTTAATTCGTTAAAGAGTGAGTTCCATAGACTGGGTCTTTTTATTTGCATGGAGTGTGCACAGATTTAGTCTAACTGGGGATATCAAAGATACATTTATTTCTGGTGTGGTGTTCATGGGTTCTATCACAAATCTCTAAGTGTCATACTTTTCCTGGTATCCTTAAAAACAAACAAGAATAACCCCAGTTCATAAAGGAGGAGAGACAGCTGTCATAAACAATTACAGACCAATATCAAATCTACCGATACTACTAAAATATTTGATAACACTATTTACAAACAGCTCTACTCCTACCTTGTAAAATTCAACATATTTAAGTCCCTGTCAGTTTGGCTTCCGCTCCCAAAAGAGTACCAATGATGCCATTATTAGTCTGCTTGATGTAATCTACACAGCCCTTGATAAAAATGAGTTTTCAACTGGCCTCTTTATTGACCTGAGAAAGGCCTTTGATGTACACCATAACTACCTTTTACATAAACTTCATTACTATGGATCTCCGAGGCCTTGCTCTGAATTATATTCGCTCCTATCTTAGTGGCAGACACCAATATGTAGCCATCAATGGCATAACTTCCCTCACTATCATTAACCGTAGGACTGTTCAAGACAGCATCTTAGAACCTCTCCTATGTCTTATATACATCAATGATTTGCCAAATGTCTCTAACATTCTTAAACCTTTACTATTTGCTAACGATGCAGACGAGGAGTCACAATAACGTGGCTGAAATATGTTGACCAGACCACACACTAGAAAGTGAAGGGACGACGACGTTTCGGTCCGTCCTGGACCATTCTCAAGTTGATTGTGCTTTGCTAACGATACTATCTTCAACTATTCTGACCCCAACCCACAAACACTAAATAATATTGTAAATAACGAATTAAAAAAAAGTCCTCTCATGGATGTCAACCAACAAACTCACACTAAACATAGAAAAAACCTAATACATTTTATTTAGAAGTAAATCATCAAACTAGATTCAACTTCAGATAGACAATGTAAACATTAGCATTAAAAATGATGGAAAGTTCCTTGGCCTATACATAGACAAGAGACTAAACTTCAGCACCAACTTACAACACATAGTCAAAAAAATCTACAAAGTGTCGGTATACTTTCTAAAATCAGATATTAGGCTCCCCACTCTGTTCTTCTCTCAGTATATTACTCGCTAATCTATCACTGTTTTACATACGGTAACTGTGCACGGGGTTCAAGTACAGCAAATTACCTCAAGTCCATCATCACTCAGCAAAAGTCTGCTATCAGATATACAACAAACTCTGTCTTCAGACAACACACAGTCCTCTGTTTAAGTCCCTTAACGTGCTAAACATACACTCAGTCCTCACATTCATTTGTGCTATTTACGTGTACAAAACATGTTCCTAAAGCTAATCCTGATAAACTATTCCTTGAGGGACGTAATAGAACCCATGAACACCACACTAAAAATAAATATATCTGATATCCCCAGTCAGACTAAACCTATGCAAACACTCTATGCAAATGAAAGAACTCACTCCCAAATTAATTACAAAAAAAAACTGCCTAACATGCTTTATTCAAAAGTAAAACACAAAAATACGTAATTTCATCCTCATAGTTTCATACCTTGTACTTCAAACTCATACTATCTTGTGCTACCCACTCCCTCCAATTCTAGCACTTAAGACATGTAATTTCAACAGTAGAATCAATACTATCAATTTAAATTGTAGTTATTAGGCTGAACGCAAATTCTGCTACAATCTTTTAATACTTTTACTTGTAATTGTTAAATTAAGGACCTGCCAGAAACGCTACGCGTGTTCATGGCTTTGCAAGAATGTAATAACACAATGTTATGTATTCTCACAATTCAATGTACAATTTAATTCAATACGCAATTCTATATAAATAAATCAATAAACTTCCCTTTATTTCCTCTTAATGTCCACGTATTGTAACCAATCAGATATGTAACTTAACTATGTAACCGTGTATAATAAAGTGTACAACAGAAATAATATAAAAGGTTTAATACAATGTATAAAACACAAATAATATAAAATACCACTTCTTCTGGTAGGAGAAGTGAACACGCATGTGATAAGGGTCCACAGTCGGGTTCGTCCTTGACGCATAATTAAGAATTCCGGGTTCGAATCCCGGGCGGGATAGAAATGGCTATCTTGAGGTTATCTTGAGATGATTTCGGGGCTTTAGTGTCCCCGCGGCCCGGTCCTCGACCAGGCCTCCACCCCCAGGAAGCAGCCCGTGACAGCTGACTAACACCCAGGTACCTATTTGCTAGGTAACAGGGGCATAGGGTGAAAGAAACTCTGCCCATTGTTTCTCGCCGGTGCCTGGGATCGAACCCGGGACCACAGGATCACAAGTCCAGTGTGCTGTCCGCTCGGCCGACCGGCTCTCCGTCCAAATTTGGCTGGGCACATTTACTTTCACCTAATGCTCTGTTCACCTAGCAGTAAGTAGGTACCCAGGAGTCAGCTTGTTTTGGGGGTGTCATCCTGGGCGTGGTCAGTAATTCGGCCTTAGGGGGAGAGGAGGACCTCAATAAAAGCCACAATGTGTATGAATACACTCTGGCTTCCTGTCCCCCGACATGGTGAATTATTATACATATTTAGAGTTAAATGGCAAGTTTTTCCCTGAATGCTCTTTATTCCCTTCTCCAAGGCTGCATGGGTCCCTACAATTTCACCAGAGGTGGTACACCTTTATAATAAATAAATAAATAAATGCTTCCAGCTAAATTTCGTAGTATGTGCAAGTGCATAAAGGAATCTGCAGCGACGAGAGTAATTATATGCCAACGGAGATGTGGAACGAGGAAAAACAGAGTCAATATTCCACGTCATCAAGGTCTAAATTCAAACACAAATTAGTCGAGTAGGGTCTAAATTCTGTACCGGCATGACCATTATGACGTCAAAATGTCGTCACACACCGTGAAAACACACACACATATATATACATATAAAACAACTTCATCTGTTATTTTCGCTAGGATATGTTAGATTAGGATAGGTTCGGTTAGGTTACGTTATGAGTTAGGATACCTTAGGCTGGGTTCGGTTAGGCTAGGAATGTTTATAGAGTAGCGATGACGTAGAGAGCTACATATATTTCTCAGATCTTAGACCCGGAAGAGTAGCTGCTGTACCTCTCAGTGCAAGGTGTAGTCGCCGGCGGTGGGTTGGTGTCTTAAGAAACACCATTGCAATATTTACCTCAATTTACCTGAAGGTCGCGATCTCTAGTGGCCTCGACGGGGACAGGAAGCCGGTGGTTTGTTCAATGTTCCCCTCTCCCCCCACCTTAAATGACTGGCAGAGCGGTAGCATGCGATCTGAGTGTGACAGTGACACAAGTTCCCACGTGGCAGCTGTCAACGACAGTGACACAAGGTTCCCACGGGGCAGCTGTCACAGTTGACAGTGACACAAGGTTCCCACGCTGCAGCTGTCACAGTTGACAGTGACACAAGGTTCCCACGGGGCAGCTGTCACAGTTGACAGTGACACAAGGTTCCCACGGGGCAGCTGTCACAGTTGACAGTGACACAAGGTTCCCACGCTGCAGCTGTCACAGTTGACAGTGACACAAGGTTCCACGGTGCAGCTGTCACAGTTGACAGTGACACAAGGTTCCCACGTGCAGCTGTCACAGTTGACAGTGACACAAGGTTCCCACGGTGCAGCTGTCACAGTTGACAGTGACACAAGGTTCCCACGGTGCAGCTGTCACAGTTGACAGTGACACAAGGTTCCCACGGTGCAGCTGTCACAGTTGACAGTGACACAAGGTTCCCACGGTGCAGCTGTCACAGTTGACAGTGACACAAGGTTCCCACGGTGCAGCTGTCACAGTTGACAGTGACACAAGGTTCCCACGGTGCAGCTGTCACAGTTGACAGTGACACAAGGTTCCCACGGTGCAGCTGTCACAATTAACAGTGACACAGGGGCTCCCACGGTGCAACTGTCACACTTGACAGCTGCACTTGTTGACAAAACACAGTAGGTGACTAAGAACAAAAGTTTCATCCATTTAAGTAAAAACTGTTTTTCGTATGCCATAAGTAACAATTAAAACTGAAAAGTGTGTATAGGCGATTCACTTTACATTCTACCACCTGAAGCACTACCAATTTATTTTGTATAATAATAATAATGATAATAATTTACTTAGACAAAATTACATAGATACTAACATAGGATACAAGAACAATGGAGGATTCCTAAGGAAAACAATGTCTAAAGCCACTAATTCGTAGAGCGTTTCGGGCATAATGTGGAACAAAGCGGTGAACAATATAGAAGCTCATTGGGGTAATTTAAAATTTAAATGAGATCACAAACATTAGTGAATTGAAGTTGAAAAATATTAAGACACGCCATATCTATCAGGAAAATTTACACGCCATCACTACCATCAACCATTGCAAAACCACAACCCCCCACTACCCTCAACCATTGCAACACACAACCCTCCACTACCATCAACCACCACTAGCAACAACCTCCGTTAATAATGAGTTTGATGGATGAAGTGCGGCTGTGGTGCCTAACAGGCACTCTATTCATCACAACTCAGCTGATAATAGGCACTCGACACCCACTCGTCAGAGACAGCTTCCCCATCAAGTGGAGGATGATTGCAGGTGAGTTTGTTTTTTTTTCCTGGGGTCCAGAGGTGAGTTAGTATTCCCTGCTGCTCATGTGAGGTACCCGAGTTTTGATGGCTATGAGGAATTGCGAAAGGCGAGCATAAATAGCCTCATAAACCCCCCCCCCCGAAAAAATCACAATCAACCTGCATATTCTCTCATTGTAACTTGCTTAGCTAAATGAATTGTGGGGTTCAGTCCCTGAGCCCATTATGTGCCTCTGTGACCCTTTCCACTACCGCCCACGGGATGGGTATGGGGTGCATAATAAATGAACTAAACTAACTAACTAACCAGGTACAGATCTTGGTACAGATCTTCACTAACAGGGTAAGCCCTTCTAGGTACACGGGGCTCTCAAGAGCTTCTGTTTTGTAGCTTAAGAAGGGGAGGGGGGGCCCGGATTTTGAGACCTAGGCTAATTTAGGCTACAATAATTCATATTAATAATATGAATTCAAAATTTGAGTGGGTTTTAAATCTCTTAGGTGCCCTCGAGGCCTTGGTATGCCTGCATATGATTCTACACCCTCACGTTGGAAGACCTCTACCATTATGGCAAGTTAGAATAAATTTCGTTCTGTGGTGTCCAAATGTATTCCGCAAAGTCAGACTGACAAGCACTATATAATTTATTATTTGGACTAACTGTGGGTGTAGAACAGGATCAAATCACCCATTAAGTTCCGTTCTTTTATGTCCGTATTCACACTGTAGACAAGCAGACTATCACGCTTGAATTTAATAATATTTCTGGAATTTGACTCTCAAACATTTCTCTGGCTTAGAAATGTTCTATGTTTACCCCCCGCCGTTTTCTACACATGCTGATTCANTAATGGAAAACTTCAGGGTATTTGTAGATCTCCCAGTTGTCATAGGCTCACTCATATATATAATGATTAGGTTGAGATATACAGTAATACAAACATATAAATCCATACTCCTCAGCTCTAGTAGCAAGAAGCACAAGCAGAACTTACATTCTAGATTGGTGGCAGACTGTAATGAGCATGTTTTCATTACTGATTGGCAGATCATTAACAAGTTCATGCATCACAATTTTGAATAAGAAAGAAGCCGAGGACACCTTGTATTCCATTCCAATTTAAAGCTTCTGCTCTCTCGTGCTTTTAACACCATTAAACATTACATATGCTGTTCAATTAGACAAAAGAAATTATTAGTTTCAGTAGTTACCTTGTACTGTACTCCTAACTCACCAAGCTCGTCAAATATGATTTCTCTGTTTACCGTATCAAAGGCTGTTGTTAAATTAATGAAGACAGATTGAGGGAAAGTTTGAATATGAGCAACTGAAAGATACAGTTTAATGCTCAAAAACGCAGGGTTCTGAGATTAGATAATACCTGTAATAATACTTACCAGCTTTAAGCTGGACAATGTTAAAATTGTAAAGTCTGAATATAAGAAAGATCTAGAAGTAACGTATAAATCTATAGAATAAAAATAGCGAATTCAGAATACTAAATTTATTTCTAGAAGCATTAGCTATAATTCCTCACCTTCATCTTGTCCTTGTAAACCCCACTTAGATTATGCAGTTCAGTTTTGGTTTCGATACAACAGAATGGACATAAATTCTACTGAACACATACAGAGAAGCATGACAAAGTTAATCCCAAGAACTAGAAACCTCCCTTAAGAAAGAGATAAACAACTCAATACTAGTACTGTATACATTCTTTAGAAAGACAAAGAGTAAGGGATGACACTGAAGTGCAGAAATGGATAAAAGGTTACTAGTACAGTCTTAAGTACAGTTGGGTTCATTCACGACTCACAACTGGGAATGCCGGGTTAGAATCCAGGGCAGGACAGAAATGGTCGAGTGCATTTCCCATTTCCCTTGTTCATCTAGCAGTAAATAGGTACCCAAAAGATAGTCAGAATGTTGCGGGGTTTCATCCTGAGAAGGGTCTGTAGTTCGACCTTGGGGGTACCTTGATATAAGCCTAATGGTATTACAGTGGCTGCCTGTCCCCCAACACTTTGAATTAAAAAGGGGAATACAAATGAGGATTAATGTGGGAGCACTGGATTGTTTCAAGCATAGGTTAGACATTCTGTGTATATGAAAAAGTTTGGGTGGATATAAATGGTAGTTTCTTTATTCTTATGTTCGGTGTCGTACTCTGTTGTTTGGATTGCCTGAACTTGAACATAGTTCGTGCCATTTTCTGACCTCAAAGTTTTTCTCAAGCACTTTTCTTTTCTGATTTTCTTTGCTTTTCTTTTTCTTTTCTTTCTTTCCCTATCCTCCATAGGCATTCATAGCTAACGGAGGATAATTTAATTTTCAAGTATTTAAAATGCAGCCTGTGTACTATGCTGGTTTATCTTATGATATTGTATGTTCCATGACCTAAACCTGGACTAGTTGAAATAGTTGACCACATAACCTGAATGCAATCGGGCATGGAGTTGAATGAGTTCATGAAGACTCTCCCATGCTTTGGTAGTGTGGTGGTACAGTGGTACAGCACTCTGCTTTGCATCAAGCGGGCGGAGGTTCCAGCCCCAGCAAGGGCATTTGGAATTTTAAAGTATTCCTTGGTAATACAGTATATACTTTGCAGAACTTCCCTCCATCCCTCAAATTTCTCTTACTGCTAGTATATATAATTATATATTTAACTGGATTAGTGTTATTACAGAAAACTTTTAGTGGCCAATTCTTCTCATTCTGAAAAATACTTAGCATACAGTAATGTTCTATTTCCATCATTGCAACTCTTGCCTGAATTTTGTGAAGAATTTGTAATATTTGTCTCATTACTCTTTTTTGTGTATGTTTGTTTCTCTCTGGTAGATTATTACAGATTTTTCCCTCTCCAGCTCCTGTCTCGTACATTTCACTAATTTTTTTTTATATTTTTACTGACTTTATCACTGTTGACATGATAATCTGCTCTCCATCGGAGCCTTTTGCTACTTCAGCAAAAATTTTATCTGGTCTTGTTCCCCTTATCTTAATTACATTATCTGCCTGTATCATTGTGTTTGTGTGTAATTACCTAAGTGTAATTACCCAAGTGTGGTTACAAAATGAGATCTATGCTCATGGGGGAGCCGGTCGGCCGAGCGGACAGCACGCTGGTCGTGTGATCCTGTGGTCCCGGGTTCGATCCCAGGTGCCGGCGAGAAACAATGGGCAGAGTTTCTTACACCCTATGCCCCTGTTACCTAGCAGTAAAATAGGTACCTGGGTGTTAGTCAGCTGTCACGGGCTGCTTCCTGGGGGTGGAGGCCTGGTCGAAGACCGGGCCGCGGGGACACTAAAAAGCCCCAAAATCATCTCAAGATAACCTCAAGATGGTGTCTCGTCTTCACAGCACTTTTTGTTATACTGTATAACGCTTTGAAATTACTGACAGTTTTGGCCTCCACCACCTTCTCACTTAACTTGTTCCAACCATCTACCACTCTGTATGCAAAAGTGAGCTATATGATTTTTTTGAGCAGCTTTGTTTCCTAAGTTTGAACCTATGTCCTCTTGTTCTTGAAGTTACAGTTTCAATAAAAATCTTCTTTGTTAATTTTATCGATTCCCGTTATTATTTTACAAGCAGTAAATTTTTTTTCTTTTAACTTCTGGCTTTAGTATTTTTAATGCCTCTAACCTCTCTTCGTAGCTCTTATTTTTTCTGTTCTGGAAGCCATTTAGTTGCGTGGTTTTACACCTTTTCTACTTTAGTGATGTGCTTAAGGTATGGGGACCATGCATCTGTTGCATATTCCAACTTTGGTCTCACAAAGGTTGTGAATAATTTCTTTAATATTTTGCCATACTGTACATGTATTTAAAAGTAATTCTAAAGTTGGAAAGTGTTGCTCCATGCACTTGTTGTCCAGCTCTTCATAAAGGGCATGACAATCGTTTAAGTTTCTTATGTTCCCTAGAAGCTATGCATCCTCGGCAAACATGTTCAAATAATTCGGTATTCCTACTAGACTGTCGTTTATATAGTACCTGGCAATGAACATTATGGGTACTAGAAGTAAACTCTGTGGTACTCTACACTGGCAACACTTCTCCAGTCTGATACATTGCCTCTTGATTGCTGCCCTTATTTTTCTGTCAGAGAATTGTTCATCCATGTCAGAGGTTCCCCTGTCATTCCTTCAGCATGTTCCAGTTTTCAAAATTAATTTTTCCTCCATTTATATATACCCAACCACTTGGGGTGGGCGGTAGAGCGATGGTCTCGCTAAATGCAGGTCGGCGTTCAATCCCCGATCGTCCAAGTGGTTGGGCACCATTCCTTCCCCCCCGTCCCATCCCAAATCGTTACATTTACATTGATATAACATTTACATTGATGTCTTTCTAATGACAATAAAACTAATTTATATTAGTGCATTGGTTAATTACACAATTAGTCAATTAATTACACAAAGCATGTTTACTGTGAATATTTGGTAGGTAATTGTATGTTTTATTAAGGCAATAATTAAATACTGCATTTCAGGTGCATATAATTAAAATTAATGTACACGGTATTACTAAGTATATATTCACGGTAAACTCAGGTAAAGGATTTGAGATGCAGCTTATTTCTTTCTGGTGACATATTCACAAATGCAAAATAAATGAAATCAACATTGTTCTTCAAGAATTCAGAGCCTCACTGATCAGTCTATGGATTTGGCACTCCGTGGGAAAGTAAACAAGAAACTTTTATAAAAATACAGAATATGCTTGGTTTCACTCATGGTAGTCACTGTAATGATTTTTAAATATAGCTTATATTTCGGCCTTTATTGTGACAAATTTATATATCTAAGACGTTTAGGAAAAAACAAATGAGATAGTTTACTATGCCAATATGGTCCCACATTTTTTTTATTTGTATATACTGTACAAGAGTTGTTACATTCTTGTACAGCCACTAGTACGAGTAGCGTTTCGGGCAACGCTACGTGTAGCGTTGTGGAACACCTTACATAGGTTAACCCAACTACTAGTTGGGTCTGACTCTGAACCGGCACAGAACAAATACATTAGTTATATGTCACTCTGCATAACAGTTATTGTGAGCAAATTTTCACGCATAATTTAACTTAACCCATGCCATGCTGTATGTTAGTAGTCTGAAAATTTTGTCTCATGCAAAATAGTTTTGAAATACCAAACATTGTGCAGTATATAGAATGAGAACTTATATATTTATGTACTTATGTACACATCCCATGTATTTAAAAAACATTTTATACAAGAGATGATTTGCTGACACAAGTCACATTGCACCCAAGATGGTTCACTAATGGATTTTAAAACCTACCTAACCCAATTAGATGACACGCTTTGTCAGAATGCCTGTGTGCAAATTGAATGCATCCCCTGATATTCACACACATTTTAAAACACAACATAACTTATGATAAATGTTGACAAAACCACACTAGAAAGTGAAGGGACGACGGCAGTCGACTTGAGAACGGTCCAGGACGGACCAAAACGTCGTCGTCCCTTCACTTTCTAGTTGAGTAGTTTGGTCAACATATTTCAGCCACGTTATTGTGACTCCTCGTCTGCTTGTGATAAATGTTAGGAATGAGTGTGTGTAGCACGTTGTAATGTGTGTGGGTCCTGTAGTACGGTGGTTCACATACTCGACTCATAATTGGGGATCCCAGGTTCAATACCTGGGCGGGACAGAAATGATCGAGCACGTTTCCTTTCACCTAATTCCTATTTTCACCTAACTGTAAATAGGTACCTGGAAGTTAGGCAAGTCTTGTGGAGTTGCATCCTAGGAAAGGTCAGTAGTCTGACCTATAAGGGGACCTCAATTCAAGCCTATGTATATATTCAAATTCAAATGTTTATTCAGGTAAAGTACATACATAAAAGGTGTGATACAAATATTGATGAATTTATAGATAGAGCTAATACATACAAAGCCTAAAGCCTCTATTACGAAAATTGTTTCGGGCAGGATAAACACTAAAGACTATAACTTAATACTAATTGATATTAAAGTATAAAATGTGTTGAGAAAATATAAAAATAAAAATAAAAAAGGGGGAACATGGCAGAAAAACAGCAAAAAATACAATTTGGTCGACAAACAGCATTGTATAAAAAAATATAGCAGACATGGGTTGACATTATAGGGGTAAGGTAGGTTACAGGGAGTTAATTAGGTAGTGCTTAAGTTTTTATCCTAAACTGGTTGAGAGAGGTACAGTCTTTAACATGATTGGGAAGGTCATTCCACATTCTGGGTCCCTTGATTTGTAGAGCATTTCTAGTGCACTTCTAGCATTTCATTTATATATATATATTTATATATATAATGTAATAAATATATATATACTGGCTTCTTGTTCCCAAGAACCAGGAAATATAACATTGGCAAAATAACTGGATTCTCACATAAATGCTGGTTCATGCGATGGTACAAGTTATTGTGCCAAGACATATGCGCTGCAAATTGACCGGAAACCTTTATAAGCCCTTCAGCTATAGGCCTACCCTATAAACACAACTTTCAAACATTTTTTAGCACCACAAAAAACAAAACCTTATAACTAAATCAAAGATAACTGCGTACAATAATATAGGCTGTGAAGCAGTTCAATCTAGCTCTTACCTATCCATGACATAGTGGAGAACTTAACACATATATTCATATGAGTCAGGTTAAGCACCATTGAGTCTGGCCAGTAACTGGATGGGTAACAATGTGCCCCACACCCTCGGCCTTGGCTTAAAGTTACTTTAAGTTACTTTAGGGACTTCAATAAGCCCAAGAGGCTTCCTGGCCCCCGACAATGGTAGAGCAAAAAAAGAGTTTCTAGAGCTAGAGCCGTAAAGAAGTGTGTGCACTAGAGGCAGTCTTCCCTCTCTCTCTACACCACTAACTAACCCCCTACTAACGCCACAATCACCCTCATAACAATATTACAATCAATATTGGCGCAACCTAAGGGTTTAAAGCCAATCTAGGCAAGTTATTATTACATTACGTTTCCAATGTTGTGTGTTTGTGAGAGAGAGAGGAGAGCCGTGTTAAATACTGGCCTGGGCTGGCTTCTGCTGCTGCTGCCTCCTGCTTGAGTCATGAGCCACGGTCAGGCACTGGTCACGGGTGCAGGCATCAACCATTACCACCTCCACACCACCATTATAGTGTAACTCGTGTGCATCAGGCACTCCTCCACACCACCACACTCTCAGCTGTTTAGTGTGTCTTTCTGGAGACTGCTCCGGTACCCTCGGCCTCCCCCCCTCCCTCTCTCCACTCAATACAACCTTATCAAACATTTAACCCGCTATATATATACTGTTTTCCTTTATACCATAAATAATAAATGTAATTATGACTTAAGAATTTGTTAAGGAAAGAGAGAGAGAGAGAGAGAGAGAGAGAGAAGCAGTCCCCCCTCCTCCTCAATCTCTCCACTCAATACAACCTTATCAAACATTTAAACCGCTATATATATATACTGTTTTCCTTTATACCATAAATAATAAATTTAATTATGACTTAAGAATTTGTTAAGGAAAGAGAGAGAGAGAGAGAGAGAGGAGCGTTCCTCCTCCTCCTCCTCCTCCTCTCTCTCCACTCAATACAACGCTATCAAACATTTAACCCGCTATATATATACTTGTTTCCCTTTATACCATAAATAATAAATGTAATTATGACTTAAAAGTTTGTTAAGGAGAGAGAGAGAGAGGAGCGGTAGGCTAGACAAGCCGGGAACCAATTATTCCCAGACCACCCTCAGAGGGGTCCTCGTACATCCTCTCTCGCCGCTAAATTAGAATATGTGTGTATTAGAATACAGTTCTCTGCTGTATTTCTCTGCTCTTGTTGTATCACCAACACACACACACATGCATCTATATTACCTAGCAACAATGCGCATTATTTCATTATCAACTGTGTTCCTAATAGGAATTAAGTAGATTAAGTGCTTCACGGGATAATTATTATTTTTGTAACTGCACATATCTATCTATCTATCTATATCTATGTTGTTGAATATGACCGAAAGAGTAAGATTAATGATTTTAGCACGAATCTGTTTAATATTTCTTATGTTTTTTTTCTAACTAGCTCATCAAGATTGTAACTTGCTTAGCTAAATGAATTGTGGGGTTCAGTCCCTGAGCCCATTATGTGCCTCTGTAACCCTTTCCACTACCGCCCACAACATGGGTATGGGGTGCAGAATAAATGAACTAAACTAACTAACTAACTAACTAACTTCACTGTCGGGGGAAGTTGAAAAACGAACTCTCCAAAGCTCCTTTTCACCCCTATTTTTGGTCTGACACCTGCGGGATGCGTTTCACAAGGTCACTCCTTACATCCTCAAAGACTAATTTACCATGCTGTTGTTGTTGTTGTTTTAGGTTTGGGTACTCAGAACCAAATGTCCATGTAGCGCGGGCTATAGTGAGCCTGTAATTGAGTTCGGTTGTTCGTGATAACCTTGTTACTTTGATATCTGGGTCAAAGATTTAAATGGAGGTGGGGTTTGTAATTTGTTTTTTATGTACTTTGCATACCTCAGAACTTTAGTAGATTATGCTGCACCTCTGCTTGCTTTGATGCCTGAAAGAAAGCTTGGAGGGCTTTACAAATTGCAGAACGAAGCCTTGAGGATAATCCTTGGGTGCCCTCGTACCACATATATACTTAACATGAGAAAGGAACTTAATATTCCGAGCGTCGTTGATCGTGTTACTGAAATTAACTGTCAAATTGGTATCAAAATGCTTAGGTTAGCTCATCCTAACCCTTGCACAGAAGCCCTCCAGAATATCTGCAATGAAGGTCAACATTGTTCCAAATGGATAACTAAAACTGGAACTGAACTCAGAGTGTATTAGGTTTATAATTTGTACCAAGAGAGAAAACAACGGCACTTTCTTGCACCGTGGGAGATTACACCCTTTCCAGTTTTAATCCCTCCCTTTCCACGTACCCAAGAAGCAAATTAGAGATCAGCCCAAGCTTCGTCTTGAGGCAAAGCTCAACGCCCTAAGCCATATTGATGCTCTGTCCACAGAGCATTCTCTCTCTCAAACCATATACTTATGGTGGGTGCTGCTGGAAGTGCAGTTGTCCTGACAATGGGCGATGGCTTGTACTTTGAGTGGGGAGTCCGTATAAACAACTGGGCCTAAACAACCTTTCAGACCGAATTATATTTGCCTTGCTCCTTGCACTGAAATGTGTACAAGTCTCCAAAGTTCTTGATACATTAACTGTAAGTGACTCGTTATCGTCCTTAATTGCTCTCAACTCTTTAAGACATAACTGTAACATGCTCGTGTCTGAAGATAGACACAAATACAATAAATTATTAATGATGGTAACAGTCCATTTCATGTGGACTCTATCTCATGTTGGCCTCCGATGCACGGTAGAGCTGATGAGTTAGCCAAAGAATCTGCCTTTAAAGGAGAAATGTAGTATAACTTTGGAATGGCAATGAGCAATCTGAGAGCAGCAGTACACCGAGAACTTCAACAAAATCTTGTAGATCTGAGGTAGAGTGAAATCGACACCAGTAATTCCATCTATCATCATACTATCATGCAAGAGGAGCCACACATCTCTGGATCATCCAATAAAATCAAAAGGATTCTAGATGTTACTACTGCTCGGCTTAGATTCGGTTACAAGTATCTCTGGGAATTCTCATTATCTGCCGATGTAGACCTGACCAAATATAAACTGTGTTAACAAAATTATTCGCACACCCTCCGTCAATATGTGATGAAGTGCGAAAAGATACGTAAATTCAGAGACAATTCTATAACAAACGTTCAAGAGATGTGCCAATATTTAATTCAAAATGATCTGTTGCCAGAAGTCTTGGCCAAATATCCCCAGTTCGCTAACTATAGGTAGTAACTAAGTGATTATAACCTGTCCACCGCTGCCCACTGGATGGGGGGCGGCGTGAAGGATATAAACGTATCAATTGTAACACTAGCTCTCCACATATATCAGTTGCTTAATTTATAAACTATTGTGGTTATACTTGTGGAGGACTATACTCTCGCGCCCATTGCTGATGTCACGATGTACATTAAATTTTATAACTAGCTCATCAGGATTGTACCTTGCTTAGCTAAATGAATTATGGGGGAGTTTTAGTCCCTGAGACCATTATGTGCCTCTGTAACCCTTTCTATTACCGCCCACAAGATGGGTGTATGGTATATTAAGCAGTCGATTATGGCGCATCTGGGATCCTCTCGGACGTAGGTTCGAACCGTCATCACGGACCTTGTGGATCTGTTCATGGGTATAGCATAATAAATTAACTAAATTAACTGGTACCCTCATCAAGGCTCCTGTGGATTTGTTCATTGACATATCACGATTATGTGATTTATCTGTGTATTATTCTTAGTATTATTATTTAATATTTTAAAACCTTTTGATAAGATTGCGTGGCAGGTTTGATATTGGTCTGTGATTGTTTATATCAGTTTTCTTGAATTTACCCGAGGCTCATTATCTCTCTGTGGTCTCTACGAGGGGTCCGTCTAATTACCCCAAGCTACCACAAGCTTCACAAAGCTTCCTGGCAATATGTTAGTAATGAATAAATATGATATGTTAGGTTAGGCTGACCTAACCTAACTGACACTTGGATCGTCGACTTGATTTGGCGTTGACCAGACCACACACTAGAAGGTGAAGAGACGACGACGTTTCGGTCCGTCCTGGACCATTCTCCGTTTCGGACGGACCGAAACGTCGTCGTCTCTTCACCTTCTAGTGTGTGGTCTGGTCAACATACTTTAGCCACGTTATTGTGACTCATCGCCTGCTTATTGATTTGGCGTCACCAGCTCTTTTTTATTTTCGTTTAATTTCTTTATAAAAAGATACTTTTTCAGATTAAATTTAATGTTTTTTCGTGTTGTACATTCAGCACCAGCATTATAATGAGTAATTATATCATATTTATTCATTACTAACGTATTGCCAGGAAGCTTTGTGAAGCTTGTGTAGCTTGTGGTAGCTTGCGGTAATTAGTCGGACCGTCTACGAGGACAGGAAGCCTGCTTGTCTGTCCGAGATTGGAGTCCCAGACGCTTGTGCTACTTTCACGCAACTTTGCACAGTGTTTGATGTGAGGTACTTGCCCAACATGGGCACAACCCTGGAAACACAAAAGCTGAAACTGTCTCTATTTTCGCTTGTTACAACTTGTAATCAAGTTGTTACATCTTGGCTTAACGTGTTTATGACGTATTAGAACGTTGTTACAACTTGTTATATTGGTTGTTATAACTGGTTAGGAGTTGTTAAAACTTGTTCGAACGTTGTACCAACGTCGTAGTTTCGGTGTGTGTTTGGCGGGAAGCTATCCAACCACTTGGGCTGGACGGTAGAGCAACGGTCTCGCTTCATGCAGGTCGGCGTTCATCCCCGCCCGTCCAAGTAGTTGGGCACCATTCCTCCCCCCCCTCTTCCATCCGCAGGTCCTTATCCTGATCCCTTCCAAGTGCTATATAGTCGTAATGGCTTGACGCTTTCCCGTGATAATTCCCTTCCCTTCTACTCAGTGAGGCAGAAATAATCATGTACA
>WNGS01145354.1:5413007-5451102 GCA_020271785.1 Procambarus virginalis
CCACAAAAATATTGGTTTTTGTGAGGATTTTTAGTGGCCTGGGAATGCATCTCCCACTTGTATAGCATTTCACCTATGGAAAATTCTTGATCCATGTTCCAAAGAAATGCTTTACAAACACAGTCTTAGAACTTGTTCATAATTGAACTGTCTGTACATGGCTGTGGAACAGAAAAAGATAAGAAGTGATATAGATGACAGCCGTGTGGAGTCATGGGATTGAAAGGCAGTATGAGAGTTTCCCACATGAGTCATGAGACATTCCCATTCAACGATGTCATTCTGATGATTCTTATTGCTCACGTTTTTCTTACACAGGTGAGTACACAGAAACAGTCGACTTCCGATTCCTGTTAGCAGTCCGAGAGCATTCCCTTCCATAGCTCATGGTATACCTTGCCCATTAGTTTTCCCTTGGAACATGACCTGCCAATCGGTTAACAACTAGGAACCCAATTACTGCTGGGTGAACAGAGGCAAACAGCAAAGGTCTGATGCCCAGACAATCCTCTCTAGCCAGGACTCGAACATAGACACATTGCTCATGAAGCGTGGGATGAGTGTGTTACCACTGTGCCACCAGCTACTTCTCCAGTGTACTTAATCACCTTGCTGATTCAAATGCAAATACTGATTCCAGTTGATTTTCGAATACTCTGTGAATATTCTAGCTGTATGTTAACTTGACATTACGCATGGTTTATTACACAGACTTTACCATTGGTCTTGTGCAGTGATTTCCAACCTGCTTTATTTGGAGGAACTCTTGAAATACTAGTACAGGTATTTTATAAAATCTCGTAGAACCCATACCTGGCGGAAATGTATTATATTCAACGGGGGTAAATTACAAAATAAACATGTAAAGCACTAACATTAACACTTTAGCGCTTTCGGCGCAGCGTAAAAAAACATACCCAAGTGCTTTGGGCGTCTCGCGCGCTTAAGTGGTAGGAGCGAAAAGTGTATACTCTTTTCACTGTCCTGACACTAATTGTAGACCTACGTATTTAAATTTGGTATCACTGTGTTCGCAATAGAATTCTCTATAAGAACATACCTATAAAATACTGCCAAACAGAAACTGTTTGAAACAGTTCAAACAGAAACAGAAGCTCTCGCCAAACTGTTTGGCGAGAGCGCCAAACAGCAACAAATGTTTCCACTCTCTTAATGATTGCGATGACCACATTTATCCTACATCATTGATTATGGTATCATTGGAACCGCAATAAAATTCTCTATACGGACATATGCATATAAATATAGAATCAATGTCGCAACCAACCCACAAGACGGTTGGAAGTGGCTGAAGTGTTACCCGCGGCGGCATATCGGCGCCATACAATTGTTATACCAAGATGAATCACTGCCATGCCGTTTTCTTTAATAAGCTCTTTGGTTATTAGAAAAAACGTAAATTTCATGGTGAACATTTCTAAACTATCCCCAACACAATCGGATAGAAAATGGAATTATACAAATATTTTATCGTTGGACTCGTGCGTGCGTCCGCTAAGTACTCAGGACTTAAAAGATTGGACGCTTATAGCGTCCGCTAAGCGCGAAAGTGTTAACATGTAATAATTAACTCATACTTATGAATAAAGTATTTCTGTTTACTAATTTCTGTTAACAAAAAAAAAAAATCAATTTACATCATGCTTGTAGGTTACACACATTGCGTATATAATTTGTGATGATTTTGTGTTACCGGTAATGTAATTGTTTTTTATACAGTTAATGAAACTATTTACATTTTATTGTTTTATAATAAATTGACAATTAAAATTAATAAAAGTTTCAAAAGAATAACATTGATCCTAATTGTCTCCTAATTTAATGTGTAACTTGTGCATTAAAAAATTAAGCCCAGCAACTTAGTTCATTGTTGAATCTTTGATAGCCACACATAGTTGTTGTTCCACAGACGTCAGTCTGTTCCTCTGTTAAATTTTGTATATTCATTAGACACAAAAATGCTTGCTCACACAAGTACGACATTGAGAACTGTAGCAATATGTTTATAACTTTCTGGGAGATAGCAGGAAGCTCTTGTTTTCACCATATTAAAAAAAATCTAATGACAGTTCATTAACCCTTTAACTGCGCAACGCGCCTGCAGGCTCGCGTCTGGTTTGCGCAACGCGCCTCCGGGTATTTGTATTTTTCACGTTCCATTCAAATCTCCCGCGGCTACACGGGGTTCACATCAGCTTCCTCAGGGCTCTTGTAAACAGACGCCATCTTTAAAAAAAATCGTGGTCCACATTCCGGGTGTGGGAGCCTCAGTAGTGTGTGAGCAACCAAGGCTGGCGCTCGCAGCATGAGCGCACAGCACTGCTGTTCAGCGTGTGACCACAGCATCGCCTAATAATGTCAAAATATATATATAACTTGTATCATTTAGCCATGATAGTGTTATAGAAGAGCCTGAGTGTGATAATGACTGGGTACAATGTTCAATTATCAGTGATTCAATGCTGTTCACGATGTTCACAGCACCACAGCATTATTTCGTCCATCTAGGAATTTTCAAATGATTTCTTAGGTTCCTTTTCAAAATAAACGTGTGGTCAATTATTCATTTACAGGAATTAGTGACCAGGATTGTGATAATAGCAGGATTGTGGTTATAATTAGCGTTGTGCGTAGTATTGTGGAAGGAGGAAAGTTTGGTGAGGGAGGGAGGGCGAGAATTGAGGTAGCCTCATTGTGTGTGTGTGGCTGCCACTCTTGTTTTGCTCACCATAATAGCTTAGTGGTTCGCTATGGGCAACACATATGTACATGGGTATATATAGTGTGTGTATATAGTGTAAGAACAGTAACAGGAGAATGTTGAGAGGAGCTATTTTGGTGAGGGAGGTGACGTAATCGTAGCGTCGTCTGCTGTCTGCTGTGTGATTTTTCATGCAGTGTATGGTGGCCACTGTACTGTTTGGACACAATACCGGCTTACTTGCATAGTTCTGGTAAATAAAACATGTAGATAGGTATATAGAACATGTGTAATAAGAACTATAACAGTATGGTGGGAGGAGCAATGTTGGCGAGTAAGATGTTGGAGTGAGGGAGACTGGCTGGGTGTGGCTGCTCTCACTCGAGGTGTTCTGAGTGTGTTGATGGTGAATGTATATAGTGTGTGACAGTGTGTAGTGTGTAAATAGATTATATGTATACATAAATTAGCATGATACATAGTAAATATGTGCAGCATATGTGTACACAAGTGTCATGCACGTAACACAGTGTCTTCGGACAGTACGGTTGTTTTACTGCCATAATATAGTGTACGTGTTCACTATACATAGGATTAGTACGTAAAAACAAATAAAATGTATTTGGAACTGTGCGAAAAAAATGAACGAAAATATATTCGCGGCAACTCGCGCGCCCCGCCCCGACCGCCCCACCCGCCCCGGGAGCTTACAGCACGGGCGCACGGGGAATCATGACGTCACGCCCCAACTTACGGACCCCATAGCAGCCAAAGTAAGTACAATTACGACTTTTTTTTACATACCCATACTGAGGGAAGGGTTTTTGACACTTTAAAAAGAAAAAAGAATTTTTTCCAGAGAATTTATTTCCTGCGCACCACGGGGGTGTCATATTTGGAGGCAACGCAGTTAAAGGGTTAAATTATATTTATAGTGTAATTACAGTGTATAGTACACTACTTACCGGAAGTGTATAGTACACTACTAACAGGATGAGAGCTATGCTCATGGTGTCCTGTCTTCCCAGTACTCTTTGTCATATAACGCTTTAAAACTACTGACGGTTTTGCCCACCACCTTCTCAGCCTAACTTGTTCCAACCGTCTACCATTCTGTTTCCAAAATGAATTTTCTTGTTTCTTCGGCAGCTTTGTTTAGTTACTTGAAATCTATGATCTCTTGTTCTTGAAGGTACAGGTCTCGGAAATTCTTCCCTATCAGTTTTGTTGATTCCTGGATTTTGTTGATTGCTGAATGGAGCAGAAAACATCACAAGTAAACTACTTCAGTTACTTGGTAACGAGGAATTACAAGCGATTAAATTACATTTGAACTATTCAGACATATTTCACCAGGAGTCTCAGCACTCCCAAATAGTAGGTAAACTACATGAAGTTATGAGTGCCAGATATTTTAACACTTTGGCTGCCTCGGTTCTGGCCTGGCACGCCACCTCAAGGTCGCCTTGGCACGCGCGTGCACCACCCAGCAAAGGTCAAAGTCGGCTGGGCGTTGCCCGTGAGTGCTGTCACACTCAAAGGTTTATACTCTTTCCAATTTTCTGACTTTATATTTTGTGCTACATCATTCAGTTTAGTATCAAATTGTTGGCAATAGAATAGCACGCATTTTAAAATCAGTCCCATAATAATCGGAAAATAAATGGAATTTCTGCAAATGCCAGTACTGTACTATTTAAATTGTGAACAGCATTGACGTTCTTCCCCGAACTACGTGTATTGACCTAAGGGCTGCAATAACATTATCAGGCAGCTAAAGAGCTTATGAACATGCCCTATAAAAAAGGTACAATCTACTACTAAAACTGATCTTACACTGAAGCCCTCAACTCAGCACGCTGCCACTATGAGATCCACCTTCCCACTGAACTACTACTATATGCCACTGATGGACAGTGGCTCACTGCAAGGGACTACTGCTATTTTAAAACTCAGTTTTCCTAATACATTACAGTACTCCTAGCAAGGACAAGTGAATATGAATCAAGAGTGTTGCAATATTTCAGGACTGCATAACTTATAATTATGTAATTAAAACCCTAATTAAAAAAATATACAAAAAACTTCGATATACAGATGGCAGCATCTTAAGTAAACATGGATCATTCCTGTCCACCCACCCTTTTCCCCCTAAGTCAAGGTAGAGGCAAAAGGCAAAGCCCCTTTTTCAACTTAATACACTCGATTGCACAAATTATCAAAATGAAAAATGATATTCAACATGCAATAATGTGTGAAGTAACCTTTGAAATACAGTACAGTGGGACCTCGACTTACGAATTAATTCGTTCCCAGAGGCGGGTCGTAAGTCAAAACGAATTTACTCATAAGAAATAATGTAAATTGAATTAATCCGTTCCACACCCCAAAAAATATTAACTTAAAAATACATTTTGTACTGAATAACACTCATTTTGTACTAGCTACAATAAAGTACTGTACGTATATCTTACCTTGAATGAAGACTGTTGTTGGCGTATGGAAGACGGTGAGGAGGAGGGGAGGAGGAGAGGCGTTAGTGTTTTGGAGGGGAGTCCTCCTTCTATTATAACATCAGGCACTGATGACTTTTCTGGGGTACTCAGTCTCCTTCATTTTGCCTGCATACCACTAGGACCTGCTTGTGGCTCACTGCTTATTTTTCTCACTAAAAACCTGTCTAGCAACATTTGTTTTTCCCTACCTGGTTGATACCTGGTTCATGGGGTTCTGGGAGTTCTTCTACTCCCCAAGCCCGGCCCGAGGCCAGGCTTGACTTGTGAGAGTTTGGTCCACTAGGCTGTTGCTTGGAGCGGCCCGCAGGCCCACATACCCACCACAGCCCGGCTGGTCCGGAACTCCTTGGAGGAATAAATCTAGTTTCCTCTTGAAGATGTCCACGGTTGTTCCGGCAATATTTCTTATGCTTGCTGGGAGGACGTTGAACAACCGCGGACCTCTGATGTTTATACAGTGTTCTCTGATTGTGCCTATGGCACCCCTGCTCTTCACTGGTTCTATTCTGCATTTTCTTCCATATCGTTCACTCCAGTACGTTGTTATTTTACTGTGTAGATTTGGGACCTGGCCCTCCAGTATCTTCCAGGTGTATATTATTTGATATCTCTCTCGTCTTCTTTCTAGTGAGTACATTTGGAGAGCTTTGAGACGATCCCAATAATTTAGGTGCTTTATCGTGTCTATACGTGCTGTATATGTTCTCTGTATTCCTCTATTTCAGCAATCTCTCCTGCTCTGAAGGGGGAAGTGAGTACTGAACAGTACTCAAGACGGGACAGCACAAGTGACTTGAAGAGTACAACCATTGTGATGGGATCCCTGGATTTGAAAGTTCTCGTAATCCATCCTATCATTTTTCTGGCTGTCGCAATATTTGCTTGGTTATGCTCCCTAAACGTTAGGTCGTCGGACATCATTATTCCCAAATCCTTTACATGCTGTTTTCCTACTATGGGCACATTTGATTGTGTTTTGTACCCTGTATTATGTTTAAGGTCCTCATTTTTACCGTACCTGAGTACCTGGAATTTATCACTGTTAAACATCATATTATTTTCTGATACCCAGTCGAAAACTTTATTAATATCAGCTTGAAGTTTTTCAATGTCTACATTGTAACACTTGTCTAAAGTGAGACATCACATTATCATTAAAAAGGTTAACACAACGGTCTGCTACAGCTTGATTTGGGTGACACTTTTCAGCAAAACTTTGCAATTCTTCCCATACTGCACACATTTTCCTAATAAATGAGGAAGGTACATCCTCTACTCTACATCAATGACCCTCATATCATTTTCATGTTTAATAATGAGCTCTTGTTTTTCCTCTATGGTCATCCTCACGTGTGTTTTCTTAGGTTGAACCATACCACTGACTTTCTTGGGACCCATGGAATGATATATAATAACTAGTTTTATGTTCAAAAACAAAAAAGCATCAAAATAATGGAATTCTTTACAAACATGATGACATTAAGCAGGCGGCTCTGGTAAACTGAGGCAGGTCAGCCCGTACCATCAGGAATCATGCGTTCAGTCAACCCAAACGCGTATCAACAAAAGTTGTTAGTAGAGGACACAGTTGTAAGTTGAGTTGCATTTTCCAACAAAATTTACATCATAACTCGAAAAATTTGTCAGTAGGGGCAGTCATAAGTCGAGGTGTCACTGTACACTATTACTGGATCATGCAATGTTATTCAGTATTCTAATCACTGTGCAACCATTTACATTCAGTGATATCTAGCTATTGCAACACATAACTCCACTTTTGTATTGTGCAACAAAACATTTTAATGCTGTTATGGATGAGTGTTATCTTCTCGTTCATAACAGGATAATAGGTGAACCACGTTACCAGATAGAGAAACCACCATGAAAGTCAAGTACACCAAAACAAGCAACTGCTTGGACAACATTTACAACTCTGATTCAAACACTGTTATCTTGAGGTTATCTTGAGATGATTTTGGGGCTTTTTTTTAGTGTCCCCGCGGCCCGGTCCTCGACCAGGCCTCCACCCCCAGGAAGCAGCCCGTGACAGCTGACTAACACCCAGGTACCTATTTTACTGCTAGGTAACAGGGGCATAGGGTGAAAGAAACTCTGCCCATTGTTTCTCGCCGGCGCATGGGATCGAACCCAGGATCACAAGTCCAGCGTGCTGTCCGCTCGGCCGACCGGCTCCCCGACTGTACTCATTGTCAAAGTTCAGCCGTACATTCCCTGCATCTAGTCTTCCTGATGGTCTGTTATGCATTAGGTGCTAGTAGCTTCTTGCAGGTCTTATTAGGGGGAAGTCTTTTATGCTCCCTTCAAAGTCTCCAGCCACACTTGCAGTTGTAGCTTTTCTGGGTGTTTCCTTGGCTTTGTTGCTCTCCGTTGGTCATCTTTCTGTCTCCACTAAGTCCACCAGTGGTTTTTTTTATGGTCTTGCCGCCTTTGGGAGGTGACTTTGTGTGGCAGCTTCTTTTTTGTTCCAAGGTCTGAGTAATTGCTTCAGCTGTTTTATCCAGTTGTGCTTTTCCCCTCTTCTAGCTTCTTTACTGGCCTCTGCCCCCTTTGGGTGGGTGCCTGGCTTCATTGCCCTTTGCTGGAATGGTCATTGGGGTGGATTGGGGCTAAGAGGCTGTGTTTCATGGTATTTTGAGTGCAGGGGGCTTTCAAGAGGTTACCCTACCTTGGTTCGAGGAAACTGTTCCACTGTGGCTACAGTGAGTCTCACTTGGGGACCAGAAAGAAGTGATGAACCCACTGTGATGATGGGTAAAATCTCAACCACTCCTGCATCCAGCAACTAAGTAATGACCTTAGAATATTTTTTGTTTTTAAATTTAAATGCATCCTAATTTTTATAAAAATCCTTAACAAAAATCAATGTGGTTTGAAATTACCCCAAATGTCTAACATGTCCCTGTGTGTGAAGCTGTGAGTTGACTGAAATTCATGAACAATTATACATTCTCATGCAGCATGATTAGATTGTTTATTGTTATGTATATACCTGCTTGATGGGGTTCTGGGAGTTGTTCTACTCCCTAGGCATGGCCCGAGGCCAGGTTTGACACGAGAGCTGGTCCAACAGGCTGTTATTTGGAGCAGTCCACATATCCACCACAGCCCTGTTGGTCCATCACTCCTTTAAGAAAACCAGTTTTTTCTTGAAGATGTCCACGGTTGTTCTGGCAGTACAGTACAGTATATATAGTAGAGATAAGAGGTCTTGGCACTGCTGAGAGTGGGAGAGAGGTCTGAGGGGGGAAAGGAAAATATGCTGGTAGAGGAGACTAAAAGCATCTTGCTCAATCATCTTAATGAGATACCCGGTATCTAATTTAACTTCCATGCTATTACTGGTTTCCCCTAAATTATGCAGTATATATATTTTTAACAAAATGTTATTCATTTTTCCTTTTTGAGAAAGTATTAAAGCAGTACAAATAACCTTCCATTGTATAGTCTGCTGTTCAGCATACTGTACTGTATTTCAAAGTTTGCTTCATTGCACATAAACTCTTACAATGTGTAGAGTTGTTCATAGCTTGAATAAATAAATAACTAGTTTTTTTGCTATGACCTGCAGTGATACATTGTTATTTACGCAATATCTTTCCTTTTATTACACAAGAGGACACAATGGGCGAGGTGGGTACTACTCCGCCCCCCGCAGTTGTAAAAGAAGGGTGGCTGAACAAGCGTGGGGAACACATCAAGAACTGGCGACAACGTTATTTCTTTCTCCTTGAAGATGGAACTCTTCTGGGGTTCAAAACCAAGCCTGACCATGGCCTTGATGATCCACTAAACAACTTCACAGTTAAAGTGAGTACAGTATATCATGTGAACATAAATTTATATAAATGCACACAGAGATCACTAACGTGATGCATCAAATGAACAAATCCACAAGGGCCGTGACGAGGATTCGAACCTGCGTCCGGGAGCATCCCGGTAGGTTCGAATCCCGACACTGATTAAGGCAGTGTCTGGGATGCTCCCGGACGCAGGTTCGAATCCTCGTCACGGCCCTTGTGGATTTGTTTATATAAATGTATATTCGTTACAACCTGTCATCCAGATATTAAGGTACTCGTTAAACTCACTGATTTGGATCATATGGAGATGACCCTGATCTGAATCATGTGGAGATAAGATTTTACCAACTTTCATAAGATGCATGTAAACAAAATTTATTATTTTTTATTTTGTATTACCCCAACCACCTTAATTCATATTTCTAGATATAATGAACATAAATCTACATTGTTATGACAGCATCTTCATATACACAAAATGGAATAACAATACAGTAACAGAAATTGGTACTTGGTGGAATTAATGGCAACTTGATCACTGAAGAACTTCAATTTTGTGCATTAACCTAACCTGGCTGAACAACCAGCTTGAGGCCCAGTCTTTGACCGGGGTGACAGGGGGCACTCATCTCCAAAACCAACAAGTAGACAACAGGTAGAACCCCTAATATTACTGCGCAAGTGCTTGGCAAGATCAGCTGTGACTAGCAGCTGCTTAGGCTTCACTGGTTGAAGTTCATTGGCTCTCTGATCTTATCACGTGTAAGTCTATTTTGGCCTTCCTCCATTTGTCATTTGCCTTTTGTATGATTAGCTCTTTGCTTCACCTGAAGTCTTGATTCCAACTTCCTATTTCTTGACAATCACATGATACATTTTTCAATAGAAATCAGGCCACTGAATTTATTTGTTTGTGGTGCTGCTTCCTCCACTTCCTCATCGTCGTCCTCCGTGCCTTCCTCCACCTCACTGTAATGGACTAGAGAATCTTTGTCATTTACTCCGTATACCATAACCCGGGTAATTAGCATCTTTTTGTAACCAGTCAATACTTTTATGCCTCTTTAAATCCTCACCAACTTGTTGGAAAATACCATGGATTTTATCAAAAATTCATTCCAAGATGCTCTACTTCATTTCATTAACTGGAATGGTCAGGATTTCGTCCATGAATTCTATAAAGTTTGCTCCTTAACCTCTCCAAACTTCACGCCAGTTCCTTGATTAAATATTTCTTTAAATTTTCAAGGGTTTTCTGGAGGGCCAAATGGTTGGTCTCTGTTGCTAACCACACTGAGATTATTTGCTTAACACTATTAAGTCACTTTAATCCCTCGAGTCATTAAAAGCCTACTGGGAACCAGGGACCAGATTCACGAAACAATTACACAAGCACTTACGAACCTGTACATCTTTTCTCAATCTTTGGTGACTTTGTTTACAATTATTAAACAGTTAATAAACTCCGAAGCACCAGGAGGCTGTTTATAATAATAACAACAGTTGATTGGGAAGTTTTCATGCTTGCAAACTGTTAAATAAATGTAACCAAAGCTGCCAAATATTGAAGAAAGATGTACACGTTCGTAAGTACAGTACTTGCGTAACTGCTTCGTGAATTTGGCCCCAGATGCTCAAACCTGGCTACCCTCAAAAAAGCACAGAGAATGGGATTCATAATCACCCCCACTGAAAAATCAAGCCCCCCAGCAAGTAGTGAAGCACAACAGACAACAGCAAGAACAAGAGAGAGTAAGCAAAGCAAAACAACACGGCAAATAATTATATAATCCACCCAGTAGTTAGGTTGCACCCTTCACACCCCTCTCCCTCTAGATACCACTGCCTACCACCAGGTTATCTTGAGATGATTTCAGGGCTTTTTAGTGTCCCCGCGGCCCGGTCTTCGACCAGGCCTCCACCCCCAGGAAGCAGCCCGTGACAGCTGACTAACACCCAGGTACCTATTTTACTGCTAGGTAACAGGGACATAGGGTGAAAGAAACTCTGCCCATTGTTTCTCGCCGGCGCCCAGGGTCGAACCCGGGACCACAGGATCACAAGTCCAGTGTGCTGTCCGCTCGGCCGACCGGCTCTCTCATATGTTTTGCCTGCATACTACTAGGACCTGGTTGTGGCTCACTGCTTGTTTGTCTCACTAAGAACCTTTCCATAGAAACTTGTTTTTCCCCTATGGTCATCCTTACATGTGTTTTCTTAGGTTGAACCACTGACACTCTTGGACCCATGGTGTGATATATAATAATTACTTTTATGTTTAGAAACCAAAAAAGCTGAAAAACAATACAAATTTTCTGACTGGCCAAACAGAACTCCAGCTCTGCTCTAAACTCCTGCTATGGGACCAGTTTTTGCAGGAGTTCTATTTGGTAAGCCAAATAGAACTCCGGCAACTGATGTGACATGTAGCAATCCCGTAAGATGGCTACAGGGAGCCGCCAAGGGGCTACCCCAAAACAACTGCACACATAAATGTTCAACACTGCACTGGGTACGAATGTGTTATACACTCATATATTCCCATTCTTTGTAGGATAACTTATGGTTTTTAACAAGATGATTCTATTTTTATAATTTCCTTGCAATATTTGGAGAAGGCTGTCAAGAGTTGGTTTAGAGGTGAATATTCAAAGACATGTTTTATTTGTTAGCAAAGGACTCAAGAGATACCTAGTATGCTGTATTCTTAGCTTCTTAATTTTTTATCAGGTTTATTTAACTAGTGATAAATTCCTTTATTTCCTTACAGCGATGTCAGATCTTAAAGACGGAAAGACCGCGACCTAACACTTTTATTATCCGTGGTCTTCATTGGACAACTGTCATAGAACGTACTTTTAATGCCCAGTCAGCTAGTGACAGGTGAGTGTGATGTGTGCATAGAATATGCTTTTAAGTTTTCAGTACAAATCCTGGCAAATGTAAGATTAATTTTATATTTTAAATTTCTAGGAAATAGAAGGCTTGCCATTAGAGCCAGGCAAGCTTTGCACACAGATATTAGTGCTGGATGCATGTGTAGCATGCAAATAATGCTACACAGTGGCGAAAGGTCAGATGGTGTTAAGCACCTCTGGTTGGAAAGACTAAGTGTCCACTATAAAAAAAACTCATTCTTGGAAAAACTGGACACATTGTGTTGGAGATACAGATAAGTCTCAGAACAAAAAGAACAAAACCCACTCTTGCATGAGTTTGAAAACACAACTACCATAAGCTAAAACCAACAAAAAAACAGCCTTGAAGAGATAATCCTGAGACAATGTGGGCTCAAGAGAGTACAGTGAAGAAAAAGAGGAAAGTACCTGATCCAAAGACAAAGTTGATGAAGTAGGAATAGAAGCCAGCTGTTGGTGAAAACAAAGGCCTGGAACTACTTGAAGTCAGGTGGAGAAGAAACAGCCACCCCAAATGCAATAGAGGTGAAGCACAATCTGAATAAGTGTAATGAGGATTCTGGCCATTAAGTTTAGCCCAAAATTAAGAACTGGGATGTGGCAGCAAATGGCATCCACTTCGAACCGCAACTAATTTCTGAACTGTGGGTGTATTGGAGCATGCCAATGAGCAACCTGCAGATCCAGGCAAATGAGCCAAAACTAATTTGAAACCACTTAGCAAGCCTGGAGAACTGTGGCCCTCTGGAAATCACCAAGAGGAATGAAGGAGTAGCAACAATTTTCCTGTCCAACAAATTGTAAACAATAGTCCAGAGGAGAGGCATAAAGGGCTGGGAAGGATCCCTTTGCACCTGGCAAGGAAGAGAAGGCCAAGACCATTGAAGGGCCTGAGACATAAGGCAGAACACCCCTTAAGTGTCCTGGACCAAAGCCTGTCGAAAGGTCTCCAGACATCCCCCACACTACACCATCAGACCTTACATTGTGTGAGGAAAGTATGCTATGCTTTCCAGTTTTTGAATCGCTTTTAAATACTGAACTGTACATGGATGGCAAAATATTAAAGAAATTGTTTGCAACCTTTGTGAGACCAAAATTGGAATATGCAGTGGTTATAAGGTGCCCATATCTCAAAAAGCACATCAATGTGGAAAAGTTGTGAAGACATGCAACGGCTTCTGGAACTAAAAACAATACCTATGACCCTGAGTCATGTGGGGGTTTGTTCCCCTCATGGAGCTGAGTGCAGCAAATTTTATATGATATAGCTTTACTGTACTACCGTTTCCTACATTTATTATTTTATTCTTATTATCATTATGCTTTGTGTTCCATCCTAATCTGTTACAGGTAAAAATATTAGTTTATTATATATATATATATATTACAGTAATACAGTATTTATATAGTGTATTGAGAGCATCATAAAATACTAAATGGACTTTCCGAGCATTCAACAGTTAAGTAATAATGCTCTTTTTGCCTTTAGGGAAGCATGGATGGAAGCCATTAAGCAGGTGTCCGAGAGGATATCTGAATCATCATCTGGGCACTGTGTGCAGATCCAGGAGGCGGAGTCGGTAGAACAAATTCAGTTGAAATATTCTAACGAAGATGACGATGATGGCACTGGATCTCGAACCTCGAAGAAAAAAAGAAAAATTGTAAGTACTGCACATAATACAAAGACAAAAGTAGAAGTTCGGGGAAAAGTGAAGAAGTAGGCTTAGTGATCGAAAGTTAATCCTTCAACTAAGTAAAACAACCAGGGTAGTTACATTGGTGGTGCGCTCAGCAACTAGGGTTGCGTTTAGTTCTATTGTTAGGTTTCAAACTTCTTTGGATACATGGCAGTCACATCCACTTCCTGAGATCGCTGCTAAACAGATGCTATCTTGGAAACCAAAAATTGTGGGCACCATGGTTGTTCAACGTCCTCCCAGCAAGCATAAGAAATATTGCCGGAACAACCGTGGACATCTTCAAGAGGAAACTAGATTTATTCCTCCAAGGAGTGCCGGACCAACCGGGCTGTGGTGGGTATGTGGGCCTGCGGGCCGCTCCAAGCAACAGCCTGGTGGACCAAACTCTCACAAGTCAAGCCTGGCCTCGGGCCGGGCTTGGGGAGTAGAAGAACTCCCAGAACCCCATCAACCAGGTATCAACCAGGTGAGGGCCTCATTATTGAGAGGGCAACCATGGTAGCATATGCTGCAGCAGCTCACACCTAGTGCCCACAGCATCACTTAACACTTTCGCGTTCCCGGGAGTAGGCTGACCTTGACCCCCCGATTGAGCCCTGGAGTGTGGGCCAACTGCGCGTCAGCACTGAAATGTTTATAATCTTTTAGGGTTGCTGAGTTTAATTTTCGCGGTATGTATTTAAATTTGGTATCAATGTGTTCGCCAGAGAATGCTCTAGAAGAATATATACCTACATTTTCACCAAACCTGACATGAGAACCACACCAAATAAGAAACTATGGCGGTCGTTAGCCGTGAGCGTCAAACAGCGCTGAAATGTTTATGAACTTTTCATGTTTGTCAATCCCAGAATTGTGCTACGTCGTTAATTTTGGTACCACTGTGACCGCAATAAAATTCCCTTCACGGACATATGCATATAAATGTAGAATCATGATCGCGGCCCACCAGCAAGAGTGTGGGAAGTGGCTGAAGTATTACCTCTACCCGACGGCAGATCAGCGAAACACCTTTTGAAAAGTCTTATTCTTTTCACGGTCCTGACCTCAATTTTCGATGTACATACTTAATTTTTGTACCAATATGTTCGCAATAGAATGTTCTAGAAGAACATATGTATAAAATGTCACACAAGGATGCGCGTGACAGACCAAATAAAAAAACTTCGTCGATTACACTCGTCATGTCAACATTTTACAATAGTTTTACCACGAAGATACAAGCAAACAACGTTCTCAATAATAGGCTATGTGACTATTAGAAAAAAACGAAAATTTAATGGTAAACATGCTTAAATTATCCCCAAGTCGATCGGATAAGAATTGGATTTTATAGAAATATTTTTTTCCAATGCCACTTGAGGTGCATTCAAGAGATAAATATGCAAGTACTCAATATCCTGCTCAAGTGACATGGGTGCTAAATTGTGCGCAATTTAAAGGCGCTCATTTTAAAACCACTACCAGATTGATCTGATAAAATTAAAATTTTTAACAAATATTTTAATGAGTGACGCAGTGCGCGTCGTCGGTGAGGCAACGGGAGAAAAATAAGTGACTCCTCTGGAGTCAGTGGAACGTGAAAGTGTTAATAATGATGAAATAAATAAATAACTGTGATTATTTTGTGATGATAGTGTCATAGATGATCCTAATTGTGATAAAGACTAAGTACAAGGTTCAGATGTCAGTCCACACAATGCTGGTTATGATGTTTACAGTGGGAGGTTATCTTGAGAGGATTTCGGGGCTTAGCGATCCCGCGGCCCGGTCCTCGACCAGGCCTCCTTTTTGTTACATCTAAGAAGCAGCCTGTAGCAGCTGTCTAACTCCCAGGTACCTATTTACTGCTAGGTGAACATGGGCCTTAGGGTGAAAGAAACCCTGCGCATTTGTTTCCGCCTTCACCGGGATCGAACCCAGAACCTCAGGACTATGAATCTGAAGTGCTATCCACTCAGCTGTTAGGCCCCATCTGTCAGTGGGAGGCAAACAGCACAGATCCATGGTCTCGTGAATCTACTTATCATCCAGCAGGATCTCATGCTCCTTAAGAAAATAAACATGTGGAAAATGATTGATAGTTGTGATTTAGTGACAGGAATCTGATAAAAGCAGTGTTGTGGCTACACTGCATTGTGCATAGTACAGTACAGTATATAGGAGGCACTTTGATGCATCAGGTGATGTCGTTCACCAGCGTCGTCTGCTGTGTAGTAGTGTGTAGTGTCATAGTGTCATAGTGTGTAGATCTATGCTGTGCTTGGATTTTATTTCCACACCCACCAAAATTTCTTAGTTGTTTGTTATGGTGCAATAAAATGTATAGATTTATGTGATGTGTGTATATAGTGTAATAATAGCAAAACTGTATGTTTTATTGTTCTAAGAATGTTATGCACATAGTAGTGACAAATATAGGTTGGCCAATAAGTAAGTATACTGATATAAGAGTATACTGATTGACCCTGGTACACAGATCTGTGCATAACTATGATCTACATGTTCTGTGATACAAGAAACATTATGGACAGCCCAATGCATCATTGCACTTGAAAAAAAAGGTAATATAAAAAATACAGTACAAATAAAATACAGTATGGTCAATGCCTGTGCTCACATCATGGTGCAAGATTGGTGGTGCTATGCTGACCTTGGATCAGGGCTCCGTGATTATGGCTCTCACCTGGCCTGCTTTTAATGGTTCCAAACTGTGCATAAATATGTAAATTGTTATATATAACATGTGTATGCAGTGTAATAATAATAACAACTATGTTTTATTGTGCAAGAATATAATATGTGCATATTAGTGACATAGATGTATATGTGTATTGATGTTCTGCACAATTTATTATAGATATTTCACAAATTATGTATTTGCATAATATAACTGAAAAAAAAGTGAAAGAACAAGTCAGTGACACTGAAATAAATCAGCATAAATATATTTGTGGCAACTCCCATCACCCAGGCGACCTTCACACGGCTTCTCATCCATCAGCGAGCCTAAATTAGTTGTCATCGCAATTTTCTTCTCTCTATCACAGCCTAAGTAAGCTACATTCAAATTTGATTTAGTTTCCCATGATCAGGGAATGCATTTTAACAATATTGGAATGACTTTTTTTTTTGTTTGTGCGCACCATGGAATTGTAATGGTAAACAAGTGCGCAGTAGCATGGTTACTAGTTGTATATGATGTAAGGTTTATGTGATAAATGAAATGCTGATTCAAGAATATATGACTCTCTTTATACCGATTTAAAATTAATTAGAAAAATCAAAAGCTTGTACAATAAAGGAAGGGGTCAGATTTTAAGAGACTGTGCTTTAGCCTGCATTGAGTACTGTCAACAGTTCCAAGAAAAATTTGGATGAATTTGCCTGGCAGCCCATTTGATAGTTTGGAATGTTGATGAACAGTAGTATTTTCTGGGAGGACCCCCTTCCATAGCTCCCGAAGCTGTAGCACTGAAGCTGCCAAGCCTTAGGCACTTTCTCCTGCCTCTGAAATCCACTGAGCTTGCCACAAGAATCTGGCCCTATCCATGAGGCAAAGAGAGCTTGTGGATCTGCAATTTTCTAAGGTATTCCAATAGGATTACAGTTCTCCCATATATTGTATATTGCTTTTTCTTTTCAATAGTGTGGTTTGACTTGGTTATATATGTGGTTTCTGTTTTTACATTTTTGTTTTTTCCATAGCATAGTAGGTGGAACTTTGTTAAAAATAATTTCATTTTCTGTGTCACATTAAAAAGGCCTGATAAACATTAGATTGAAGATTTGCTGTATCCTCCATATTGTTTACTCTCTTGCAAATCTTAGTATTATCTGCAAAAGATGGTAGAGTACTATAGTTTGCATCCTTGTCTATATCCGATATAGTAAAATAAGTAAATGGATAAGTAAAAATACGGTAGGAGCAAGCACAGTACCTTGGGAATTGAGCTTTTCACAGTGAATGATGCAGATTTTACTTTTGACTACTGTACTCACCTAGTTGTGTTTGCGGGGGTTGAGCTCTGGCTCTTTGGTCCCGCCTCTCAACCGTCAATCAACAGGAGGAGTATTCAACTGTATTCAACTCTAGGTTCTGTTCATTAAGAAATTAAAGATCCGTCTCCTACATTGTCAGTACTGTATTTCCTTTTGTGTACATTTATTGCATTTTGTGTGCAACAACACCATGGTCCCATTTGTTCAAAGCTTTTACAAAGTATGTGCATATTACATCAGCATTTGCTTGTCTTTTATGGCATCTAAAGCTATGTCACAGTAGTCTAGCAATTGGGAGGTAGGAGCACCCTGTTCTGAACCCATGTTGCCCAGGGTTATGTAGTCACTGATTCCAAGTGTATTGTGATCTTCCTGGCTAGCACTCTTTCATAGACCACTCGAGAAATTGTTGACCTGGAGAACATGCTAATATCTTTCACTGCAAGAATCCACTCAATAAAACATCTAAATATTGAAACTGCTTACAAATTTTAAACCTATATTCTTTACAGTGCAGGCAAGAGAGATACATAATAATTTACACTTGGAGAATATTAAAGGGACTGGTTCCAAATCTGCACTAGGAAATAACTACATGAAACCAGGAGGCATGGTAGAATGCACAAAATAGCCCTGTTGAAAAGCAGAGATGCAATGGGTATGCTGAAAGAGAACTCTATCCAGATTAGGACTTTTCAACACTCCCTCTATACATTAAGGGGGGGGGGGAGGCATAACTGGGGGAGGGGGAGGCATATTGAAACAGTTCTCTCACAGTGTTCATGAGACAACTGTTTTCATTAATTTTTTTATACTGTCTGTACAAGAATTCTTACACTCTTGTACAGACACTAGCATGCATAATGTTTTGGGTAGGTCCTTAGTCCTAATTTTCCCCGGAATACGACCCACTAAATCGTTTAACAACCAGGTACCCATTTTACTGTGGGTTAAAAGAGGCTACAGTTAAGGATTGGTGCCCAGTAAATCCTCCCTGGCCAGGATACGAACTCAGGTCAAAGCGCTAGTAAAACGCCAGGTGAATGTGTTACCACTTTGTCACGGGGACTGGGAAAACTTGATAAACACCATTAAAGGGTATCTGATTAACCAGGCTGTGATTCATATGTCAGGCTGTGAGCAGCTGCATCCAACAGCCTGGTTAACCAGATGACCAATCAGGCCACAGGATATGTAGATCTCCGGGACCAACAACAGAGAATCAACAGGTAGAATGTTAGAACTATTGATCTAGTTTTATTTTGTCTGCTTTACTCTGTCCTTTGTGGAGTGGCACGATCTCCACTGTTGGGGGATAACTCCAGTATCTAGGCTCAGTCTCCCTTGTAATAATGGCAGTTTGCTATAGTGGAGTGATATTGATATCTGATAGGGAGATTGCAAAAGCCATTGTCCTTGGTAGATAATCAATGTCTTTATGGATGCCTGGTGCAGTTGAAGTCTGTCCAGTAATGGCCAGAGTATAAACTAGATGAATGACAGATACAGAGTCCAAAAAAGGTGTTCATTAGATCGTATTTAACACACTCATTTTTCTTTACAGACTCTAGATAACTTCGAGTTCCTGAAAGTTCTTGGAAAAGGGACATTTGGAAAAGTAATTCTTTGTAGGGAAAAGGTAAGATACTACTAAGGAAGCTCATTTTGCAATTTATTTTCATTTGTTAATTAAAAAAACGATTTGGCCAAATACAGTAAGCAAAAAAGTTACTGCCTCTTGTGACTTTAACTTGTGTTTGGTAATGTAATTTTAATTTCTCAGTGTTTTTGAAACATGAGTATTGAGAGCTATATAATACATTCATCCCAACAGAGCAGCAATCATTTCTATGCTATCAAGATCCTACGTAAGGATGTGATTATCAAGCGTGATGAAGTGGCCCACACACTGACTGAAAACCGCGTGTTACAAGTCGTGGATCATCCTTTTCTCACTGTAAGTCAGCTTTTGCCGTTAAACATTTGTTTTATTAAGCCCAAAATCATGATTTGATGTTACTTGATATAATGGCATTTGATGGGGTAAAAGGTATTCTGATTTGGGTTAAATGTGATTCAGTTTTATTTTATTTTCAGTACCTCAAGTACTCATTCCAAACAAATGATCGTCTCTGCTTTGTGATGGAATATGTCAATGGTGGAGAACTTTTTTTTCACCTTAATCAAGAACGCATATTTCCTGAAGAGCGTGCCAAGTTTTATGGAGCAGAAATCTGTCTTGCTCTCGGATATTTACACGAAAGAAATATAATTTACCGGGATTTAAAGGTACTATACTTGATATCTATTAGCCTTATATCTATATATCTATTAGCCATTTACCTTATATTTACCTATCTATTAGCCTTATACCTTATATCTATAAATAGCCTTAGCTTTTTGATACCTGTGTCAAATGGGTGTTTGTGAAGCATCTCATTTAGCTGCACCCTAAATTATGATCGCACTTTGTCCTTAAATAGGATTGTGTGCAATAAAAAATCTGACTCTTTCTGTCTCTTGTCTCTCTCTCTCTCTCTCTCTCTCTCTGCTAGAAGGATCACCCTCCCCAAGTACAACTTTGGCTCGGCTTATACGCTGCTTATACGCAGATGCAAAGAAGTCCTCCTCGGGGCAACCAAATGACTTGCAGAGACAAACCCATTTGTGCAAGAATGACAAACACACACCACACATGAACCATGCGGAAAATCAAACCCTGAGAAAGCAGAAGTCGAGCTACTTGAAGAGTTGGGCTCCATAGAGTAATTGACCAAAGCTTTGTCCTCACCTCAGGCGATAAACCACCAGGGAGTAGTCAGAGTGGACCTGGAGCATGGAAGAGGTCATATCCTCCGTAGAGTATTCCTCATAGCCACAAACTTGCGCACTGGACTGTGCACCCGAAGGAGCACAGTCCAGCAAGGATCACTACGCCAAGGTTCCCCCACCACCTACCCCCAACCACTGATCCTGGGTAGCCAAGCGAGTGCTGATCTCGAAGCCCCAGGCTGGGACGTCCGGAAACACATCAAGTGACTGGGCAAGATGGCACCCTGAAACCTGAAAGGAAGCTGGCAAAGCAAGAGCCGATGAAGTACTGTCCCATCCTTTGCAGGTGACAGCAGGATTTTCATGAGAGTAGACTATATAGAGGACACAGCAAACCTCCAATATGATATAAATCAGGTCTTTCAGTGGGCTATAGAAAATAACATGATGTTTAATGAAGATAAGTTCCAGCTACTATGGTATGGAAAATAAAAAATAAAAATAGAAACTGCACACAAAATGCAGTCAAACAACGCTATTGAAACAAAAAGCAATATAAAAAATTTGGGATTAATCATGTTGGAAGACCTCACTTTTAAAGAACTCAGCAAGGTTGTTGTCACAACGGAAAAAAAAATAGGTTGGATAACAAGAACCTTTAAAACAAGTGAATATACGTTTTGATGAGGATAAACAATATTATACTTTTTAAGACACTAGTGCTCTCTAGAGTGAAATATTGTTGCACACTAACAATCCCATTCAAAGCTGGAGTAATTACTGACTCGGAGAATATGCAAAGGTCTTTTACTATCTGAATCTACCCAATAAAACATCTAAATTATTGGAACCACTAACAAATTTTAAACCCATTTTCTCTCAGGTGCTGGTAAGAGAAATACATAATAATTTATACTTGGAAACTATTAGAGGGACTGGTTCCAAATCTGCACACAGAAATAACTCCATTTGAAACCAGGAGGCATGGCAGGATGTGCAAAATAGCTCCATTGAAATGCAGAGGTGCATTATTACTCTCATCAAGTAATATAACAGGTATTGATCAATATCAATATCAAGGACTGAAGACTTTTCAATACTCCCTTTACACATATGGGGTATAACTGGTCAGCCTCTCACAGTGTTTAATGAAGAACTTAATCACCACCACCAAAGGATACCTGATTAACTAGTTTGTGATTCATACGCAAGGCTGTGAGTAACTATATTCAACAGCCTGACTGAATAGACCACTAACTAGAAGGCCTGATCAGTAACTTGGCCTTGGGGATGTTGATCCCTGAAACCAACAACAGGTAAACAACAGGAAGGTAGCTCATTTCTCATTTCAGTAGGTAGTATTGTCATTTCTCTTCATATAATACATGTAATAATATTTAAATAAAAATACATACATTTGATACATGAAACAGTGGAGAATTTGTAGGTGAGAAATGTACATAAAGCTACTAATATGCCGATCATTTCATTGGTACTGTATTGATGTTGGCTTTAGGTGTTTGCTAAGGTTTGTTTTTGCTAAGAACAAACCTGATCTGCCTGACAGCTGAGTGGACAGCGCTCGAGATTCATAATCCTAAGGTTCCGGGTTCGATCCCTGGCAGAGGCGGAAACAAATGGGCATAGTTTCTTTCACCCTGATGCACCTGTTCACCTATCAGTAAATAGGTACCTGGTAGTTAGACAGCTACTATGGGCTGCTTCCTGGGGATGTATAACAAAAAGGAGGCCTGGTTGAAGACCGGACTGCGGGGACGCTAAGCCCCAAAATCATCTCGAGATGACCTCAAGAAGATACCCCTAGCATTCCCTATCAATTGTGTTAAGGTTCTCCAAGTACAGTTGCAGGGGCACTGTACATTTAGCCGTACACACCTGTGTGAAGTGTTTAAACTGTCGGCAGTCTTTGTTAAATTATAGTATGCTCTGTTTTATATTCTTGACATTGATCCCATTGCTGTAGACAGAATAATAACACAAGAATGGGGTCTGGTTGATTGCATAAAATACCACTAAATATTAAGGTTCATTGATCTTGTCTTTCCTGTCCCTCATAACTTGGTGTTTAATAAAATGTTATTTATATAAGTAAGAGTTGTAACATGCACTTACACTATATTCATTTGTTTATTTTTTTCACAGTTGGAAAACTTATTACTTGATGCTGATGGCCACATTAAAATAGCAGATTTCGGCTTGTGCAAAGAAGACATTTCATATGGGTCGACCACTCGCACTTTCTGTGGCACACCTGAATATTTAGCACCGGAGGTAAAGGAAGACTCGTGTTGCTTCCTGGTTTTCTGTATGTATATCATGTGTGTCCTTTCCTGTTGTCTCTTGTGTAAGTGTGTGCTCTTTCTGAGGTGAGTGAACATAGTGTGATACTCTCTTTGCATATTCTATCATTCTCTTTCATATGATTACATTGTATATAAACAGGGGAACGTCGATGCTTGAATGACTCCCAGCTTGAACAATTCAGCACTCGCTTGCTGTGTTCGTGATCGGTAGTCGACCATTTTCTCGGCACTCAAACATAAACACATGTAATGGACGAGTCAGTTACCCAGTTTCTGTCGTTCAGTGCATTTCTATGTAAACTTTTTCATATTTCCTTGAATATTTTTATATTTTTAGAGTAAATAAGTCACCATGGCACCTAAGAAAATTAGTATTAAGAGCCAAATGATTTTCTTTTTTTTAGAACTATGATAGAGGTGAAAAAATAACTCGGATCAAAATATGAAAGTGGTGCCCGCGTGATTGCTCTTGCTATCGTGTTTGGTATGCCTAAATCTGCGATCTCTATGATAGAAAATAGAGAGAACCCTAAAAGCACAATTGCCTGAAGTTTTTATGGTACCTTGGTTACCTTGTGGTTACCTTGTGTTGGTTTCGGGGCTTAGCATGCCCGCGGCCTGGTTATCGCTCAGGCCTCCTCCTTGCTGGAATGGTCAACCAGGCTGCTGGACACGGCTGCTCGCAGCCTGACGTATGAGTCACAGCATGGTTGATCAGGTATCCTTTGGAGATGTTTATTGAGTTCTCTCTTGAACACTGTGAGGGGGTCTGCCAGTTAGGCCCCTTCTGTGTAATGGAAGTGTTCTGAACAGTCTCGGGCCTCTGATGTTGATAGAGTTCTCTTAGGGTACCTATTGCACCTCTGCTCTTCAGCGGGAGTATTCTTCACATCCTGCCATGCTTCCTGGTCTCAAGTGGTGGTATTTCTGTGTGCAGGTTTGGGATCAGCCCCTCTGTTATTTTCCCACGTGTAAATTATTATGTATCCCGCCTACGCTCAAGAGAATAAAGATTTAGGCATTTTAGTCAGTCCCAATAGCTTAGATGTTTTACTGAGTAAATTCTAGGAGTAAAGGATCTCTGCATGCTCTCCAGGTCAACAATTTCTCCAGCATTGAAAGGGGCTGTCATTGCGCAACAGCCCCTTTCAAAATTAAGGTAGGGGATAATTGTCGCCATAATGTTTTTTTTGGCATTTATAGAAAATGCCTGGATCTGTTTTATATTTGTCCGCTACTCCTTTCTCAAAGTTCTTTTCTGCCTCTCTCCTCGCTATGGTGTGTTTGTTTCTTGCTTATATTGCTGATATGTTTTGATGGTTAGGTCTCTTCCTATTTTGTACCCATTTTCTTGTCTTTCCTCTGGTCCTCTCACAATTGCTGTTGAACCAATCCTGTTTTCTGATTCTGCATCTCTGTTTTGGTATAAATTTTTGTGTGCCGCCTTTGTATATTTCACAGAATTTGGCATACATCTCACCTTGCCTAGCAACAAGTCTTTCCAATTAAATTCATTAAAGAACTTGCTAAGCTTCCCATAGTGTCTGCTCATGAAATCGAGTTTATCAACTGTTTCAATGTCCCCATTCTGAATATAAAAAATATCTTTTTACCTGATGAATATTAAATCCAGTATTGATGGAACATTCCCTTCCCTCATTCATGTGTGGCCTGCTTGATGTGTTACATGAATGTCTCCAGAATGAGGTTTACAAATTTACCTGTCAGAGTGTCCTCCGTTCTTGCTTCGTAGACTTCTCAGTCCATTGCTTTTAAGTTGAAGTCCCCCAGTACCAACAATCGTGATTTATCTTTATCTGCTTTTACTAAAATCTCTCTCATGACCATTATGAGGCCATCTCATTTGTCATCTGTTCCTCCTTTGTCCACATGTTGCTTGTTGGTGGGCTGTAGGCATTTACAATTATCAGTTTATCATCCTGATTCCAAACCTGCCATGCCATTATGTCAACTTCTTGAGGGTTGTCAAATTATTAACTTACTTATCTTCAGGTGTTCTTTCACCAGCACAGCTGCACCTCCACCCTTCCTAGTTTTTATGTCACATCCCCCAAACTGAGTTGTCCCCTGGGAATATGACCTCTTGAAGAAAATATTTTAAATGTTTTGTCTCTGTTAGTGCAACAATATCTTGGACCTTAAGCTGAATTACAGTACAGTATGTCTTTTAGCTCCAATATTTTTTATTTCATTTCATCTTGTTGGTATATCCAATTTTCAGGAACATGTTCCCTCTCCCTTTGTCCTTTACTTTCTTCTACCTCAAAGGATTTTGTTGGTTTGTTTTTATATACCATTTCCACAGGCTTCCCAGTTCCTTTCACCTCGTAGAAAAAAGAATGTCTCTTCTTTCTTCATTTCTGTTTCCATTTAGACGTTTCGCTTTATCGAGGTTTAATTTTAGCTTTTCTCTGTCTTCCTTTGAGGGTTCTCGTCTTAATGACCAAAATTTCCCTTCCTCAAGACTTGTAGAAGATACCACTTATTGATAAATATAGAAGAAAGCCACAAAAAACTTTAAAAATTATTTGGTTTTACATAGTTATACAAAACCTTGTAAACCATTAAGGCATACTCTTCATTTCATCCTTTTATTCGAAGATGGTAAAACATCTGTTTTGGGACAACATTAGAAGTGAATCGTGTGAAGTTCTGCTGCATTCCTGGTCGTGATGAGGTTCAGGGAGTGAAGAAACTAACGGAGAATTATTTTTTCTTGAGTACGAGGGTGTTGTCAGCAATAAATGGGCACAGTGCAAGGGTTAAGGCAAAATCCTCTTGCTCTTGATGGAATCTCGCATGTGGACCTGTTCATTTGTATGTGGAATTGGACGATTCCTGTATGTCACCATGTTTCCAGATTGAAGGACGTTAACTGTTGATTGGAGTCTGTGAGATTTTCTTTACCTCTTCTCTCTGGTTCAGTTGCTCCACTCCATCCTTTCCAAGCTGGAGACATTTATCAGCAGTGTGATCCTTTTGGCACTTTGGTGGCCCTGCTCAACTGGGGTTTCTGGAGCTTCTTTAGGCTTGTTGTCCAATTCTGTACATCTTTCTGAGGCTCTGCTTTTCCCAGCATTTTGGCATGGTGACTTGATGGTTCGAGGCTTTCTGTTGATTTTCACATGTGTAAATTTTAGACCTGTGTTACAGCCACCTGTATAGTGCATGAGTACCTTATCTCCTTTAGTTGCTTGTATGGGTGTCCTCTCAATGGCAGTGAGAGGCAGTGAGCCTATTAGGTGACATGTTGAGCCTTTCATCTTTTCCTGTTTCTTCGGCAGTTGTCTTTAGATTCTGTTCTTATGGTTGCTGTTTTTTATGTGACTCCATTGGGACTGTTGTTCAATGTCTAATACTATTGCCTCTTATTGTTCGGCCCTGACATAGCCTCTATTGTTGCCTTTCAGGATTGATCTTCTCTGTTGTTGAAGTTATACTATAGGGCATTTTCTCACCTTCAGCCAGCTCATTTTCCTTTGGGGGAATATGTGATCTTTGGATCGTGTTCTTTTCTTTTCTGTCTTTGTTCTCTACTAATATTACATTCCCTTTCAGCAAAGCATTTGCCTTTGAGGTGCCATTGTCCATGAGCTCCAAGAAGCTTCTGAGATGGCCAGTACAAATATAAAAAGTTAATTGTAATGAAACTACTCTCTGTGCAGCATCTCGGTAGCTTCTTGTTCCGGCTGTTTTGTCCCCTTCTTCTTCATGAGGTTGGGAGTTGTCTCGGGCTGCTAGTACGTTTGGAGGGTGGTTGGCCAGCGCATGGGTTGACTTGGTCTACCACTTGGTGGTGGATTAGTAGTTGAGCAAGGTTTGTTTACCTCTTGCCAACTATTGACTAGCTTGTTTTAGTCTTTTTTTTTCATTTCTTTCTCATAGATAAGTTGTTTGTTTTGTTACCCCTTTTGGCTTTCTGAGTGACTCACTTTGGTTGTGAGGTTAATCTTAATCACCATGGGTTTCTCTCCCTGCTTTGAGGAAACCAGATTTTGGCTCTAGTTCTCGGTAGGCCAAAAACGTCTCGGGGAGGCCTGATAGAGAAAGAGGGATGGCCTTGCTATGTTAGTGCTATAAATTCTGGGAAGCTACTGAAGTGTTGCATAAAAAGTTACATTTCAATATATTTAGAGTTTGATTTTTCTGATAAATATTTGTTTATATTTTATAACTGATTTATGGGTATAATTAATACATAGTAAAATATCTGTAGCATATAGATAGTTTTCTAAGAGGGCCTCATCAGTAGCTTCCTGGAAGCTTGACACTGGTGTAGCCAAGCCAAATCTAAGAAAACCCCACCAGAAAGATTAGGCAGAACAAAAGAAGCTAATTCTTGAAATAAGAAAGTAATCCCTGAGGTAAACTAGACAAACAATTGTTGCCACAGGTGAGCAGCCGTCACCTTGATGAGCCTGGCTGCTACCAGATGGAAGTGACTTTCCTCCGCTGGACCCTGGGGGCTTGGTGTTACTCTCGAGTTTTGTGCCTTGCCACGCATTGTGTGCTGTCAGCTTTTGGGTGTTTTCTCCTGCTTCTCTAGATGCCTTGATCACGTGTTTTTTTCAGGGGTTTTGTAATTGTTCTTTCTGGCTGGAGGCTCAGGGTTGTTTGCCCTGGGCCAGTTTTACTGTATTCACCTAGTTGTGCTTGCGGGGGATGAGCTCTGCTCTTTCGGCCAGTCTCTCAACTGTCAATCAACTGTTACTAACTACTGTGTGTTCTCTGCTCTGCAGTTCACATATCTCTTGCCTTCTTTACAGATTTTCACACGCTTTTGAATGGCTGTCCCTTTCTGTTGGATTGTGTTCTAGTTCACTTGATTTGGGACCCCCCTGCCTCTTGTTTCAACGTCTCGGTCTCATACTGGACACCCCAGGCTATGGGTTTTGGCATTCTGGTCATGGCCAGTTTCCTGGGCTGTTGGCCCTAGGTTTCCAGCCCCGATGCTCATTTCTTTTTGGATGTGGGTTCCTGGTGTGTCTTCTGAGGTTTTGGTAACTCAATTTGTTGCCCTCTGGCAACTGGGGGCTCTGCTGCCATCTGGGTCAGGGCCCCACTCATCCACGGATGTGTGTGTGCTCTGTTTTCATCACCTCTTTCCCAGTTTTGGTGGAGTAATAGGTGGGCCCCAGTCTTATGCCTATTTCTTTCCTCCTAGTGGTTTGTTCTCTGATGGGGGTCCTGCTCGTGGGTTCCTATTTCAAAGTCAGATTTTCAGTGTTTGCATAATTTTTCTCTTTCTTTGTGCCCTTTGGTCTGATCTGGTTCATTATATGTTCGTGACTTTCTTTTTCCAGTCATCTCTTGCCTTTGGGTTAGCAGCCTGATTGGTTCTATTCTGCCATTTTGTGTTCTGTCTTTCCATAGTGGGGGCTTTTGCTGCTTTGACTGCATTTTGGACTTCTTTGTCAATGGCTGCTATCTGGGCTTGGGTTTTTGGTATTGCACCGAGAAGATGGAATACCAAAAAAATGAAATTCGTGGTCTGTTGCTCCTTCTTTGATGTTCCTCGGCCATGTCACTTTTGTTCAGTCCTAAAGTGTTTTGCATGCAGCTGTTGCTCCTTTATCCAGGGCCTGGTTCTACTACCATATCCTACAGGTAAGCCTTTTTATCCCTTTACTGTTTCTAATTATCTTACGTCCTCTCTCAGGAAGGCCATCCTTCTCTGCTGAGGCATTGTTAGGCATGAGCTCCAAAAAAGCTACTGCAGTGGGGGTTCCTCCCAGAAATCATGCATTGAGTGTAATAAAACTTACTTTTCTCTGAGACCATGCTGCATAGATGAACAAAATATTTGTCTGTTTATAGGTCATCTTCTCAGTCTTGTGTATAGTACAAGGTCTTGGCTACATCCTGCCTGGGTGCAGGAAGCTACTTCCTGATACTTCCTACCTACGTGGCAGTCAGTCAATTTTTGTTTGGCAAATGACAATCAGGCACTGGCTTGGAAGGATATCACCTCTGTATAATGTTGACCAGGCCACACACTAGAAGGTGAAGGGACGACGACATTTCGGTCCGTCCTGGACCATTCTCAAGTCGATTGTGACTCATCGCCTGCACCTCAAGTCATCACTCGACTTGAGAATGGTCCAGGAAAGACCGAAACGTTGTCGTCCCTTCGCCTTCTAGTGTGTGGTCTGGTCAACATTCTTCAGCCATGTTATTGTGACTCATCGCCTACACCTATGTATAATGTTTGTTCTAGAGGGTTCTTTCTTTGAGGTGATGAAAAGTGTCTTGTAAGTGCCAGCTTTGGATTGCAACATTAAGACATGCCAGCTCAATATCCCTGTATCTATGTTGTCTGCAGCGAATGTGGCAGTAGAAGGCAGAAGCTTTCACCATCTATGCTGTCCAGGAGAGCTTTGCTGGGCAGGTGTGTGCCTGTATGGGATCATTGTCAACTGACCCATCAGCTACCAGTATGTGGTCCACTAATGTGGTAGCTGGTGTGAGCTGTTTGCACCAGGCGCCTGACAGCTGAGTGGACAGTGCTTCGGATTCGTAGTCCTAAGGTTCCGGGTTTGATCCCCAGTGGAGGCGGAGACAAATGGGCAAAATGTTTCTTTCATCCTGATGCCCCTGTTACCAAGCAGTAAATAGGTACCTGGGAGTTAGACAACTGCTACGGGCTGCTTCCTGGGGGGGTGTGTGTAACAAAAAGGAGGCCTGGTCGAGGACTGGGCCTCTGGGACGATAAGCCCCGAAATCAATCATCTCAAGATAACCTCCTTTCAGATCCTGTGATGAACTACCGTGCAGTTTCTGGGCTTTTTGGCCCTTTAACCCTTTAGATGCGCTAGACATCATTTGATGGGTTGAGTGACTTGCAGTAAATTACGCTCCGCATCATATGATGCTTTGGAGTACTATGCAAGATTTAAACAGCCCGCGGATACACGGGGTTCACCACACCTGGAAAATATTGGAGGGGTGACAGGTAAGCTTCTAACATGGATGAAAAATTTTCTGACTGATAGAAAAAGGAGGGCAGTGATCAGAGGCAATGTATCGGACTGGAGAAATGTCACAAGTGGAGTACCACAGGGTTCAGTTCTTGCACCAATGATGTTTATTGTCTACATAAATGATCTACCAGTTGGTATACAGAATTATATGAACATGTTTGCTGATGATGCTAAGATAATAGGAAGGATAAGAAACTTAGATGACCTTCAAGATGACCTGGACAAAATAAGTATATGGAGCATCACTTGGCAAATGGAATTTAATGTTAATAAATGCCATGTTATGGAATGTGGAATAGGAGAACATAGACCCCACACAACCTATATATTATGTGAGAAATCTTTAAAGAATTCTGATAAAGAAAGAGATCTAGGGGTGGTTCTAGATAGAAAACTATCACCTGAGGACCACATAAAGAATATTGTGCGAGGAGCCTATGCCACGCTTTCTAACTTCAGAATTGCTTTTAAATACATGGATGGCGATATACTAAAGAAATTGTTCACAACTTTTGTTAGGCCAAAGCTAGAATATACAGCGGTTGTGTGGTGCCCATATCTTAAGAAGCACATCAACAAACTGGAAAAGGTGCAAAGACATGCTACTAAGTGGCTCCCAGAACTGAAGGGCAAGAGCTACGAGGAGAGGTTAGAGGCATTAAATATGCCAAAACTAGAAGACAGAAGAAAAAGAGGTGATATGATCACTACATACAAAATAGTAACAGGAATTGATAAAATCGATAGGGAAGATTTCCTGAAACCTGGAACTTTAAGAACAAGAGGTCATAGATTTTAACTAGCTAAACACAGATGCCGAAGAAATATAAGAAAATTCACTTTCACAAACAGAGTGGTAGACAGTTGGAACAAGTTAGGTTAGAAGGTGGTGGAGGCCAAGATCGTCAGTAGTTTCAAAGCGTTATATGACAAAGAGTGCTGGGAAGACGGGACACCACGAGCGTAGCTCTCATCCTGTAACTACACTTAGGTAATTACCTTCATCAGGGCTCTTGTAAACAGACACCTTTTAAAAAAAAATCGTGGGCCAAATTCCCGGGTGTTAGGGGCCTCAGTATTGAGTGAGCTACCAAACCTGACGCACGCAGCATGAGCTCACAGCACTGCTGTTCAGCTTGTGACCACAGCATTGCCTAAAATTGCCTTATTAATATACTTGTTCATGCTGTTGTGTAGCGATGATATTATTACAGAAGCCCCCTGACTGTGATAAAACTGACCAGGGTTCTGATAATAGCAGGATTGTGGTGATATTTAGTGCTGTGCTCCATGGAGGGAGGAGTAATGCTGTGGGAGGGAGGGTGGTGGCGTTGTCTTCTGACTGTGTGTACTCGCCTAGTTGTGTTTGCAGGGGTTGAGCTCTGGCTCTTTGGTCCCGCCATATCTTAAGTGCTATGTGGCCACTTATATATCCTAAGTGTGTGGCCACCTTTTATTGACTGCACTCACCATACCATCTTAGTGGTTCGCTATGGTGAACACAAATGTAGATACTTATATATAACGTGTGTATAGAGGGTATAAACAGCAATAGGAATAGGTTGGGAGCCGCCATTTTGGTGAGGGAGGTGTGTCGTCTGCACGACTTATCATGTTGTTTACTGGTGGCCACTATGGTCTTTGGCCACCATACCAGCTTATTTGTACAGGTATGGTGAATAAAACAGGTAGATACTTATATATAATATGTGTATATATCGTAATAACACCACAAACAGTATTGTTGGAGGAGAAATATTAGTGCGTCTGGCCTTGAGGGCGGCCGCCACCAGCTGACTGTGTGAGTAGCTACGTCTTTGTGCCTTTACTCACCATACAAGCTTAGATGTACAGTTATGGTGATCAAAACATGTAAATACTTATATATAACATCTGTATATATAAGCAAAAACAGTATGGTGGGAGGAGAATGTGGGCGAGTGAGGTGTTGAGGGAGTGAATGGCAGCGAGTGGCTTGCTGGTGTGTGGCGGTCACTCCTTGTTACTTTTTGACTCATAATAGTAACTTAGTGGTTCATTATGGTGAACAAAACATGCAGATACTTATATGTAACCTGTGTATATAGTGTAATAACCGACAAAGTATTTGTTCACTATTTGATGAACATAATTGAATCAACAGTATGCACACCATATTTTTGAATACAGCGATGATTCACTCATTTTATTATATAAATATATCACACTACACACTATTAAATTATATTACAGCAAAAAAACTACGAAAAATCAATCAGAGACATTGAAATAATTAGGTAATTATCTCTTTGTGGCAACTCCGGCTTTTTTTTTTTTTTTTTTGGTATGTGCCTGTGGGTGACACATGCTAAATAGCCAGGCGCCATTTAAGGGTTAACTTAATAATTAAATTCATAATTCATTGTGTCTGGGGACAGGCAGTCAGAATGTTTTAATACACACTAGGCTTATATTGAGGTTCTCCGGTTCCCCTTCGAAGCCAAATTACTGACTCCGCCCACGATGCAACCCCACAACAAGCTGACTAACTCCGAGCACCTTCTTACTACTAGGTGAATAGGGGTTACAGGAAATGTGCCCAACCATTTATGTCCCAGCCGGGATTCGAACCCGGAATTCTCGATTGTGAGTCGAGAACGAGCCCCGACTGTACTACCGGGACCTTCTTCACTTTTTCCTTATGGCAAGATTGTGCATGTATTAGTGGCTGTAGATGTGACTTTTCAGCCGCTTAGCCAGTTTCTGACTCCCAGATTCAGCTTTCACATGGCCGAGTGTTAACACGTCTCAAACGCGTGGTTGGGGAAGAGATTCTGATGTAAATCAGGTGTTTCAGTTGGCCACAGAAAATAATATGATGTTTAAAGAAGATAGGTTCCAGTTCCTGGAACCTATCTATATTAATAAATATATCAAAACAGAAACCACATGTAAAATGCAGTCAAATAATACTATAGAATGAGAAAGCAATGCAAGAGATTTGGGAGTAATCATGTTAGAAGACCTTGCCTTGAACGCCCTACCTGTGCAGGCTATTTTGATGCCTTGTCTGTCGTGCGTAAGAAAAAAAAAAAGTCCTGATTGTTAATTAGCATCCAGGAAGACCAAAAATCCATATTAAAAAGTCTCTACCTATCGTGGTTTAGCTGCAGTGGCCCAGAGAAGTTGTTTGGGTTAAGGTGAGGTACCACATGGGAATAACCTTGTCCTTATGTTTTCACTTTTTCTCGCTTTATTTATTACAGTTTTCATGCTCACGTGTTGTACTGATGTGTATTAGTAGTGCTATTCATGATGTATAATATTTTTTAATATTTGTATGTACAGATATGTATATAAATATATGCAGAAATTTTTAATGGAAATATATTCATGGATATCGCTGATTTAATGCTGTTCAAAATTCAATGGTTACTAGCATGGCTGCCATGCATGTTCAGTCAGTGGATGGTGATGTGCCAGACATGGTCTGCATCTTCTTTACTAAGGCCTCAGAGGGAAACTAACACACTCAGGATTTTTTCAAATAAGGCAAATAATTGACAGAGGTCTCTATTTTCAAATGATTTCCTCATAGAATGGATGTTTTTTTTTAATAAAATGTTGCACCTTAAATAATCTCTAAGCAATTGAAACACATGGGCCAATCACACTTACTTAAGCAATTGGAGCAGTGTAAGGGTTAAAGAACACAATAACATAGCTGTCACAACTGTAAGAAAAATGATATGTTGAATAACAACTTTTCAAACAAAATATGTCAGACCATTGATAAATTTTTAGACACTAGGGCTCTCTAGGGGTGGAATATTGATGCATTCTAACAGCCCCATTCAAAGCCAAAGAAATTCCTGACCTGGAGAACATGTAGAGATCTTTTACTGCCCAAATCCACTCAATAAAACATCAAAATTAATGGGACTGCTTGACGTGTCTTAAAACTGTATTCTCTAGGATGCAGGCTCTTGCAGGAACTGGTTCCAAATCTGCACACAGAATCTGTCATGCCTTCATGAAATAGGAGGCATGACAGGAAGGGCAAATTGCCCAGTTGAAAAGCTGAGGTGCAGTGGGTATGCTAAGAGACAATTCTGTCAACAATGAGGGACCAAGACTTTCCAGCACTCTCCCTCTGTTCAAAAGGGGCATAACTAGCCATCCTTTCATGTTATTTCAAAGAGAACTTTATAAACTCTTGCAAAGGATACTGATCAACTAGGCGGTGATTTGTACATCAGACTGCAAGCAGCTGCATTTAGCAGCCTGGTCAGAGATCAGGCCCTTGGAGACATTATCCCTGGAACAACACAAGGTAAAGTAGGTCACACAATTGGAGGAGGTTTCTTCATCACTGACTCCTCTGCCATGTCCTGTAAAGAAATTTGCATTCTAGGCTTCTTGCAATCAACTGCATATTTGTTAGTAGATACCCATCCTAGCTCCTTGGCTGCCTCTTCTCCTACTGAATCTCCTGTCATGGTGTCTGTTCTGGCCCCTTCTAGCTATTCACATCCTCTTGGTTACTTCCTGCAGGCACCACTTAAGGCACAGGCAAGTGTTTGTCTTAAGTTGTTTTCTGCCTTATACGACTGTTTATGTACAATATGGTATTCTTGTTTATGGGAGTGTAAAAACTCAGATAAAATGTTTTCAGTTTATGTGAAAAGTTTTTTTAGCAGTATTATTTGGCTGTTCCCATTTTTCCAATCTGTCATGCATCTGCTTTGTCAGATACTGTGTGTGCCGGCTCAAGTTAGTGGGTCCTGGGGTGGTACTGCCACCTGGTGATGTACTGCCACCTGGTGATGTACTGCCACCTGGTGACTGTTGGTGAGAGTGCTTATGTGGTGGTTTCTTTTGTTGTCAAGCAGGATCTTTGAGTTATCATAAATGTACCTTAGATGGGTATTCCCAGGCTGGACTGGCTTATTTCTTCAGACTACTTGAGGACATTATGACCCTGCAGGGATGCTTGAAATTTCCAGGAGGCACTGTGCTGCGTGTCACCCCTAGCTGATCGTACATCTCATGCTCAAGGACACATACTTGAAGGGCCTTTATATATTAACTCAAAAGTCTTAACGTATTCTGCGAGGGTATGTTCCATATATATTGTAGTGTTCCTTATACGTCTAGCTCTCTTATTTTGAAAGTCTTACTCCTTGCTTTTCTTTTACTTTTCTCCCTTCAGTGTTGTTGAATGTTAATTAGGTTTCCACCAAATAGTGCATGTACTCACCTAGTTGTGCTTGCAGGGGTTGAGCTTTGGCTCTTTGGTCCCGCCTCTCTCACTCATGCTGTGTTTAATATAATGCAGTTGCGGCTATCAGTTTGTGCTTATATGTTCACCAATATAAATTTTGGATAAATGAATATGCTTGACGATAAATAATTTTGTCTTAAGGATATAAATTGTCATACGTTGCAAAATGTTGCTTAATTTGTCATTAATTGAATGCCAGTGTCTACATATTTGTTTAATTTTCAGGTGCTCGAGGAGAATGATTATGGCCGGGGTGTAGACTGGTGGGGCTACGGTGTATGTTTGTATGAAATGATGGTAGGACGCTTACCTTTCTACGACAAAGATCATGATAAGCTTTTCCAACTTATAGTGTGTGAAGATGTAAGTATCTCCTCGTAAGGCTCTTATTGAGAATTAAGTTGAAGCTTATTGCACGTTCCTGATAAGAGATACCTCAAGGATATGTTATGTTTGTGATTTATTTTGTATTTAATCCATTATGTATTCAGTATTATGAAAACTCATAGGAGTTGGCCAGGTAAAGTGTTGTTATTAGTTAACAAGATAAATGTTTATTGTCATTAATATTATTGTCCAACAATAATAATTGTTTCTCTCACTCTGTTACTGCTGTCATCCACTAATATAAAACAATTGCTACTAACTCTACTAGAATTAGCCACTAATCATAATTGCTATTACAATGGGCCCCCACATTTGTCGGCTTCCCCTTTTACAGCTTTGAGTTGGAGAAAGTTCAACACTGAGCAACAAAAATCATTCTAGAACAAAATCAACTCTTAAACCAGGAATGGTTGAGGGCCACAGGGCTAACAATGCAAACTAGGCATGGCAGGGCTAATCTCATCAACACTTTTAAAATATTGAACACTTTGGAGGATGTTGATCCGGACAACTTCTTCATAAGGTCAAATGTAACACAACCAAGGAACAATGGTTTCAAGATCAACAAGCTACAATGTAAGACTGAAAACAGGAGATGCTTTTTCACCCACCAGGTTATAAACCCATGGAACTTCCTACTCGCATTAGTCGTAAATGCCAGTACTCTGTTGAATTTTAAAATCCAGCGGGAAGAATCATCTTATCTTGAGATCTTGAGATGAGGTCGGGGCTTAGTGTCCCGCGGCCCGGTACTCAACCAGGCCTCCTTTTTGTTACCCCCAGGAAGCAGCCCGTAGCAGCTGTCTAACTCCCAGGTACCTATTTACTGCTAGGTAACAGGGACATCAGGGTAAAAGAAACATTTTGCTCGTTTGTCTCCGCCTCCACCGGGATCGAACCCGGAACCTCAGGACCACAAATCCGAAGCGCTGTCCACCCAGCTGTCGGGCGCATCATCATGACAAATGGGGGACCTTTGACATGCTACCAGCTCCCTGTCCTTGTGTACAAGAAGTGTGCAATTAAACCTCCCTTTTTAATTACACACATTTGTGTAATTCATAGCATTTTGACTCGTTAATTTTCTTATGGATATTTTCCATTCTACGTAAATACTGTCAACCATCTAGACTCTAAGAGGGTGAAGAAACATTAAATCACTAATCTTTCCATTTTATTTCTTCAACAATTTCTCAGCAATGTGACATCTTTGTGAATATATGCTTTGACATTAAGGCACAAGTATGTTAATTATACATGCAAAAACATTGACATTTATAAGCATGCATACACCTCGCCCTTCAATTAAGTAGTCCTTAATCGTAGAGAATGACGAAGGATTAGGTGAGGTAATTGCTGCCTAACTGCAACTAATAGTTGTCTACTGGGTCTGCTGTCTTCCTTTTGGATCAGTTGAGGGCCATCAAACAATTGTATGCTCGAAGATGTATTCACTTTGAATGTTGATAACTAGTGTCAGCTCTCGAATGAACAGTGCCTCAAGTGTACAGACCCTTGTGTAGGTATTCGTGTACGTGTGTAGGTAACTCGTGTACGTGTGTAACTCGTGCACTCGTGTACGTGTGTAGGTAAAGTGTACAGTACTCGGGAGCCGGTCGGCCGAGCGGACAGCATGCGGGACTTGTGATTCTGTGGTCCTGGGTTCGATCCCAGGTGCCGGCGAGAAACAATGGTCAACATACTTTAGCCACGTTATTGTGACTCATCGCCTGTAATGGGCAGAGTTTCTTTCACCCTACGCCCCTGTTACCTAGCAGTAAAATAGGTACCTGGGTGTTAGTCAGCTGTCACGGGCTGCTTCCTGGGGGTGGAGGCCTGGTCAAGGACCGGGCCGCGGGGACACTAAAGCCCCGAAATCATCTCAAGATAACCTCATGAAGATAACCCTCCTTGTAGTCATTGGTGCATGTGATTATTGTGGTGCCCTTCACTTTGTCCTTGTGATTCAGCATGATGTTTTGGTGCTGAGGGATGTTGCTGAATACCGTCACATTGCAGGTGAAGTGTACGATGTCTACTCAGCATATTCCTGGTGGTCCCAGTATGGCATACAGCTTGGAGCATACAGTCTTCAGAATTGCACTTGTATTGATATATTATATTAGTACACTTTAGTTTATCAGAGGCAAAATGTTATTTCACATAGGGAAGCTGTACAAAGGTTGTTATAATAAATAATAGGACAAATCCTTGCATTTTTCACTGCATGATTTACAATTTCTGTCAATTATATCCCATATCACCTTTTCATTCTTCTTATTGGTCTAAGTAATTGTATTTTTATAATACACTGCAATGTCTTCCCTTGGGGGCCGATTATCCATCCTTGGAGGCTGATTTGCTATAGTCAAATGACAACAGTGGTCCATTGATTGAACCGATGGAGATCTCTTCAATCCATCTCCCTGTTTAGCCAGATGTTTCATGTGGCTTGGCTCCATAGAGTTTGGTTTCTTCTTCCAGTTTACACACAGGGTGTGTGCCACATCCTCAATGACAAGGTAATACATTTTCAGCCCATCTCAACAGAGACTGACTCAACAGTCCAGAATGGACTGTCGATTCTGCATTTGTCCATTGGATTTAGAAGACATTTGGGCTCCCCAAGGTGGACCTCTTTGAACCACTATTGAAACAGCACC
>WNGS01145354.1:5451136-5463337 GCA_020271785.1 Procambarus virginalis
AGTCCAGTCAAAAAGCATCCATTGTGAGAGCCTTGCAATTGAGGAACAGAGCCACATAGAAGGGAAATGTCTTCCCTTGGGGGCCGATTATCCATCCTTGGAGGCTGATTTTTCTACAGTCAAATGACAACAGTGGTCCATTGATTGAACCGATGGAGATCTCTTCAATCCATCTCCCTGTTTAGCCAGATGTTTCATGTGGCTTGGCTCCATAGAGTTTGGTTTCTTCTTCCAGTTTACACACAGGGTGTGTGCCACATCCTCAATGACAAGGTAATACATTTTCAGCCCATCTCAACAGAGACTGACTCAACAGTCCAGAATGGACTGTCGATTCTGCATTTGTCCATTGGATTTAGAAGACATTTGGGCTCCCCAAGGTGGACCTCTTTGAACCACTATTGAAACAGCACCTTCCCTTCTATGTGGCTCTGTTCCTCAATTGCAAGGCTCTCACAATGGATGCTTTTTGACTGGACTGGTTGTAGTGGAGCTGCGTTTACTTTTATTACCTGGTTTAGATGTTGCTAAGAGTGTTGGCCAGTCTAGAGTTGTACTCAGGGAGGGTGATTCTTCTGGCTCCTTGGTGGCCAGCCCAACCTCGGTTTCCTGTGTCTTCTTGCCCAGTGTCTGAACTTGGGTGTTTGTCCACGGCTCCGCCTATTCCAGTAGATCGTACTAACGCTATATTTCACTGGTTTGAACTGCTCTACTCTTATGTGGCTGGACTTTCTGACACATCTCTATCGACAGCTGTCTAACTCCCAGGTACCTATTTACTGCTAGGTAACAGGGACATCAGGGTGAAAGAAACATTTTGCTCATTTGTCTCCGCCTCCACTGGGGATCGAACCCGGAACCTCAGGAAATAACGGAAATAACGCTATATTTCACTGGGTTGAACTTCTCTACTCTTATGTGGCTGGACTTTCTGACACATCTCTATCGTCAGCTGGCGAATTTGTTGATCACTCACCTGTGACTTTGTAGTGACAGTATGAGGTAGCCTGGCACATTTTTCACCACAATTTGTCTCTTTGTCACTTGTCTTCAGTTTCAGTTTGCTCTGTTCGCTCCTTTTTATCTTGGTTATCACTTGACAGGCATCATATGCCAAATACTGTCTCCTTATATCATTTGGCTTTGGCTGAGCTGCTGGTGCTTGCGTCCTGTGATGACACCTCCGCAGCTCTGTTTTGCAAGTTGTCTCTTATGTTCTTCCATCTCTGGCCTGTTCGTGCTCCTCCTGAGCCGTTCTGATCTCTTGACCATGTTTTGGCTTTTGTTTTATTGCCTTGGTTATTAAGGAGGGTTTCCTGTTGTCTCTCACCTCCTGCTGTTGGGTTGGGGAGCTTCAGGCTCTTCTCTGGAGGTGGGGGGGGATGTTTTTTGGATCTGGCAGGTAGTTTGTTTGCAGCCATCTCCTTTTCTGGTGGAGGACAGCGGTCCTTTGATGATCGATAATTAGTTGGTTCAGCTGGAGATGCTTCATTTGTTGCATCCTTTGGCGTCTTTTTGCTGCTACCAGTGTGCCACCAATTCTGTTTTGGTGGACACCTTGTTGGTTGATCCCTTTTCTTGGTTTCCTGCTCCTTGACTTATATTTCCAAAGTTGTTCGCAATGTCATAAAGTCTTGCCAACCTGCTTTCTACCCTTGGAACCATAATGTTTGTAAGTATGCAGCTTTGGCCGCTGTATTCTCTAATGTGTCATTGACTAATATTTGGGAAGTCCAATATAATAGCCCTGAAAATTTTTTAGAGGCAGGCAGAAACAGAGGGAGAAACAGACAGGCAGAAACGTGGCAGGAGTAAGAATGGAGAGGGGGGGAAATGCCCAAAACTGGACTACGGTTCGCCATCAAGCCCACACATACTACACCCCCTAACTACACAGAGACTACCACACTCCCCAGTATCACTTCCAAAACTGGACAAACCATTGCCACAACAACACACCCTGGGTCAGGGTAGAGAGGAGGGAGAACTACCAAAACCTTCCAGAAGTGACACACAATATGGACAATCATATTTGTAAACATTCAAGGGTTAAAGCCAAAGTCAAGAAATAAAGTTAAGTTCATAACAGGCCTCCTATTAGAGTCAAACTCAATATTTGGGGCATTCATGGAAACTCATACAAAAGATTACATGGATGGTGAAATCTGGATTCCAAATTATAATTTTTATAGATGTGATAGAAAAACTAGGTCAAATGGAGGAGTAGGTCTGTATATTAAAGAGGACCTGGTATGCACAGAACTACTAAACTCAAGTAATGAGGTGGTAGAGGTACTTGGAATTAAGGTAGAGAAACTAAACCTAATTATTTTTTTAATATATAAACCGCCAGATACAACGGTTGAGGAATTCACAGAGCAGATCCACAAAATAGAGAACATACTTGATAACCTAGCAAACCCAGCTCCAGATATTATCTTCCTTGGAGATTTCAATTTACCGAGTCTAAGATGGAGAATGGCAAACACAAATATCATAGCAGGGAATGACCCGGGAAATAACCAACCACAGGTCAGAGAACTTTTGAGATTCTGTGTCAAATTCTCACTCACTCAACAGATTACAGAACCAACTTGGAACGAAAACACACTAGACTTATTATTCACAAACAATGATGAACTAATCAGAGACATTGCAATCTTAGATACTACATACTCAGACCATAAGCTCATTGAAGTGCGAACTATCATAAATAACGGTAGTAGGTCTAAGGGACCCAACAAGCGAGAAGAAGTATTCAATCAATTCAATTTCAACAATAAGAGGATCGACTGGGAAAAAATAAATGTAGACCTTGCAACCATTCAATGGGAGACGGTCTTAAGCGACAAAACTCCCACACAGGGAATAGCTCAACTGACAGCTGAAGCTTACAAGGTCTGCTTGAAGCACGTGCCTGTGAGGAGGGGCAGAAAGAGGACCATTCTAGAAAGAGAACGCAGACGACTGTACAGGAGAAGGAAAAAATAACGGAAATGCCTCGGCAGACACAACTATCACAAGCAAGGAAAATGAACCTAAGCAGGGAGATCGAAGAAATAGAACAAACGTTGAAGCGATCATATGAGTCTGAGGAAATGGAATTGGAACAGAAAGCTATACAAGAGATAAAGAAAAATTCAAAATATTTTTTCACATACGCAAAATCGAAATCAAAAACCTCGACCAGTATTGGACCGTTAATTACAAATGAAGGTACGTACACAGAGGACAACAGAGAGATTAGTGAAATTCTAAGAAGCCAGTATGAGGCTATGTTTAGCACACCAACAAACAACATGAAAGCTAATGACCCAGACAGCTTCTTTATGAATGACATTCAAGCTGCAGATAATATAACAAATATTACCACAAACTCGGAAGACTTTGAAAGAGAAATTGACAATATGCCTATGCACTCAGCTCCTGGGCCTGACTCACGGAATTCAATATTCATAAAGAAATGTAAAGTACCAGTAGTTCGAGCACTCAGCGTAATATGGAGAAAGAGCCTAGATACAGGGGAGATACCAGCAGCACTTAAATCTGCAGATATAGCTCCTTTGCACAAGGGGGGAAGTAAAGCCTTGGCAAAAAATTATAGGCCAGTTGCACTAACATCACACATAATAAAAGTGTTTGAAAGAGTGATAAGGAATCAAATTTCTAGTTTTATGAAAAACAATGAGTTGCACAACCCAGGACAACATGGATTTAGAGCGGGAAGATCCTGTCTGTCACAGTTACTCAACCACTATGACAAAATCACAGAAGCTCTAGAAGAAAAGCAAAATGCAGATGTTGTATACACAGACTTTGCAAAGGCGTTCGACAAATGTGACCATGGGGTGATAGCACACAAAATGAGGTCAATGGGAATAACTGGAAAAGTAGGACGCTGGACACTCAATTTCCTGTCAAACAGAACACAAAAAGTAACAGTCAACCAAATAAAATCGAGTCCAAGCGAAGTTAAAAGCTCTGTACCTCAAGGTACAGTCCTTGCACCGCTACTGTTCCTTATTCTCATATCAGATATAGACAAAAATACACGTCACAGCTTCGTGTCATCCTTCGCAGATGACACAAAAATCAGCATGAAAATTACCTCTGCTGAAGACATTGAAAAATTACAAGCAGATGTCAACAAAGTTTTCGATTGGGCAGCAGAAAATAACATGATGTTTAACAGTGATAAATTTCAGGTACTCAGGTACGACAAAAATGAGGATCTGAAACATAATACAGGGTACAAAACACAATCGAATCTTCCCATAGTAGAAAAACAACATGTCAAGGATTTGGGAATAATGATGTCCGACGATCTAACGTTTAGGGAGCATAACCAAGCAAATATTGCGTCAGCTAGAAAAATGATAGGATGGATTACGAGAACTTTCAAATCCAGGGATCCCATCACAATGGTTGTACTCTTCAAGTTACTTGTGTTGTCCTGTCTTGAGTACTGCTCAGTACTCACTTCCCCCTTCAGAGCAGGAGAGATTGCTGAAATAGAGGGAATACAGAGAACATATACAGCACACATAGATGAGATAAAACACCTAAATTATTGGGATCGTCTCAAAGCTCTCCAAATGTACTCTCTAGAAAGGAGACGAGAGAGATACCAAATAATATACACATGGAAAATACTGGAGGGCCAGGTCCCAATTCTACAAAGTAAAATAACAACGTACTGGAGTGAACGATATGGAAGAAGATGCAAGATTGAACCAGTGAAGAGCAGAGGTGCCATAGCCACAATCAGAGAACACTTTATAAACATCAGAGGTCCGCGGTTGTTCAACGTCCTCCCAGCGACTATAAGAAATATTGCCGGAACAACCGTGGACATCTTCAAGAGAAAACTGGCCTGTTTTCTAAGAGTAGCTCTGGATCAGCCGGGCCGTGGTGGGTATGTGGGCCTGCGGGCCGCTCCAAGCAACAGCCTGGTGGACCAAACTCTCACAAGTCGAGCCTGGCCTCGGGCCGGGCTTGGGGAGTAGAAGAACTCCCAGAACCCCATCAAGCAGGTTGGTCTTGGGGATTTTGGCATTCTAACAGTGTGCTGGCAGCTCGGTACAGTATTTTGCTATGCACATATAATCACACAAACGTGATATACAGTACATCAATGAGAAAATCCACTGTATTTCACTAATGTTCATGGCCCAGTCGGTTGTGTGTGGCTTTGACCTATGTTCTCCAGCCTGGTGCCTCATCTTCGTCTTAAGGACATGCCACCTCTCCTTCCTTGCAAGTCTCTTTCTTGTTCTCTGTGGTTAGATTAGCTTCAGAAAACTACGAGAGGACTCCCTCCAGAAACCCAGCATTGAGTGTAATGAAATGCCAATTTCGTTAGGAGCCCCCGGTGGTACCCCTTTCACCTCACCCCCTCCCTCCAGGTTCATTGGTTCATTGTGGGTTTGTTTTTCAGATCCATAACTGACTTGGGGAGCCAGCTTGGAGCTAGGGTTGGGCCACCTTGTGGTGGTAATCAGTACTAATGTGTTTCAAAGTTATTTGAGTAAATCCCATATTCTGTGTGACTCATTTGTGGTAGTTGGCTGTTTTTGAGGCTTCATTTTCTATGAACCCTCCAGTTATCTGTAAAGCTGTGCTGACTTTGTGGAGGGTTTTAATGGTTAGGTGGTGGATTATCACTTGCTTTCTGCCTCTGTGAGGGGAAGGGGTAGGTTTTGGCCCTGGTCCCCAGTAGGCCAAAGAGAACTAACCACAGCTGATGTGATCTTTTAGTATGAAGCAATTTCAGGAAGATAGCTTCAGGGAGCCTTCAGGGCTCACACAGAAACTGGCATTTTGTTACATTCAATGCTTGTTTTTTTAATTTAAGCATTATTTATTACATATTTGTATTATTGCATAGTGCAGTTTGGTTCAGCATTGAATGAGGTACCTACATTGAGATTACCTTGATGATTTTGGGGCTTAGCATTCCCGTGGCCCGGTCCTTGACCAGGCCTCCTTGTTGCTGGACTGGTCAACCAGGCTGTTGGATGTGGCTGTTCGCAGCCTGATGTATGAGTCACAGCCTGGTTGATCAGGTATCCTCTGGAGGTGCTTATCAAGTTCTCCCTTGATCACTGTGAGGGGTTTGCCAGTCACGTCCTTTATGTGTAGTGGAAGCGTGTTGAACAATCTCGGGCCTCTGATTTTGATAGTTCTCTCTCTCAGAGTACGTATTGCACCTCTGCTTTTCAACGGGGGTATTCTGCACATCCTGCCATGCCTCCTGGTCTCATGTGATGTTATTTCTGTGTGCAGGTTTGGACCAGCCCCGCTACTATTTTCCACATATAAATTATTATGTATCTCTCCTGCCTGCACTTGAGAAAACAGATTTAGGCATTTTAGTTGGTCCCAATAATTTATTTGTTTTACCGAGTGGATTCTAGCAGTAAAGGATATCTGCACGCTCTCCAGGTCAGCAATTTCTCCAGCTTTGAAAGGGGGGCTGTCATTGTGCAACAGTATTCCACTCTAGGGAGCACTAGCATCTTGAAAAGTATCATCATCGGTACAGTATCTTCAGTGTGAAAGGTTCTTGTTATCCAACCTGTCATTTTTCTTGCATTTGTGATGGCTACTGTATTGTGTTCTTTAAAGGTAAGGTCTTCTGACATTAGTACCCCGAAATCCTTTACATTGGAGAATACCATTGCAACTTGTTATAGTATTGTATGGAAATGGGTCCAAAAATGGGATTACTATATTAAGTGTTTTGTATTATACATTATGCAGGAATTTTATATATAATAATTTTTTTTATACTAATCCACACCAAAAACAATGAATTACAGGTCAGCCATGTCTTAAAACTCAATTATTTTCAGGTACGATTCCCAAGGACGATTTCTCAAGAAGCCCGTGACCTGCTTAAAGGTTTGTTACATAAAGATCCAAATAAACGCTTGGGAGGTGGTCCAGGTGATGTAAGAGAGGTTCAGAGTCATCCCTTCTATGTAACAATCAACTGGAAACTTCTTGAAGAAAAAAAGGTTAGAAATCTATCAGTATTTTATATTTAACCCTTAGACAGCAGTTATAATAAATTGTGGATTCACATGGAAATGTGGTCATTATCATATTATGATTTAAACAAATTATTGTCTTGAGTTTTACATGTATGATACAAATATGGATATATTAAATCTGTGAATGAAAATAAAGAGTGTGGCACAAGTGCCTCCACCCAGTGAAATGATAAAAATTCACTTATTTTTCTGTTTTTCTTATATTCTGCATACAAATTATTAATTCTGGAAAATAAATAAAATAATGATTTTTTTTTAATTTTGTTATTTTTGGTGCATAGGCCGGTATGTCCAGTTCTTAATAGCTGCTGTCCAAGGGTTTAAGCCTCAAAATCTGAAGTTGAAATTGAAATAAGTTTATTGATGTAAAATACACACAAAGGGATGAGGTAGCTCAAGCTATTCTCACCCAGTTCAGTACATGTACACACATCACAAACCATAAACATATTACCAAACATTCTGAGAGATAACATATACATTTCCTCCTTCACAAGTAGTATGGTATCAGGCGTACACACATATACTTTTATGACCTAAATCTGAAGTAATCCTACTCTGGACTAATACAAGTACTACACAGTTGAGAGCAGTATACTATACTTATGTTTGTGTAGCAGCTGGCAATTTGTCTTCACCCGCAAGGATACAGGAAATAATCTGGAATTTGTTAAACACATCTGCACAACAACAACATCACCACATATGTTCTCTGTTTACAATCATGAGCTTTCATGTTCTCTGTTCACAATCATGAGCTTTCATGTTCTCCGTTCACAATCATGAGCTTTCATGTTCTCCGTTCACAATCATGAGCTTTCATGTTCTCCGTTCACAATCATGAGCTTTCATGTTCTCTGTTCACAATCATGAGCTTTCACCTTTTCATGGCCTCTTCATTCCAACACTGTAGCTTCAAAAAGTCTTTGTAATATGCCCCTATACTAGTTCATAGGACTTCCAAGTTTATTCTGAAATACCATTGAATAAATATACATTTACAAATAAATGTCTTTACCATTTTGTTATATTCTCTTCGCATGAAAATACCTCTTTTGCTGTGCATACACAGGTGCATACACAGGTGTATACACAGGTGCATACACAGGTATATACACAGGTATATACACAGCTGAATACACAGATGAGCTAGGCACCCATGTGCTCTTTGACATGACTTCAAAAAAATAGTGCACCTGAAATGTTAACACACTGTTCAATGCCCATTAACCCATGATGTGGTATTTATGCCTTTTGCACTAATATAGGTTCATTCCTTACAGTGTGCTCTTTATTTGCCCTGTGTCCATGTTCCCTTGTTCCCATGCTCAGTTGTCTCGGGCAGTTCTTTTTGGTTGGTTTGTTCCTGCTGGGTATGTTGCTTTGGCTTCCAGTGCCCTCTGGTTTGCAGCTGTCTGCTTGTGTGGCGCAGTTGTTGGTTAGTGTTAGAGTTCATGGTACTGGCACACTATGGGGTGCTCATACCTTGAGGTTACCTTGAGGTGCTTCTGGGGCTCAGTGTCCCTGCGGCCCGGTCGCCGACCAGGCCTCCTGCTGATAGTTAATTTTTTGGTTAGTGTTTTTGGGTAGCATCATGCTCATGCAGTGTTGGGGTCGATTGACTCAGAGGTGTCCATCTTTGTGTGTTATACACAATTCCTCTTCCTCATGGCCAGTCTTCTTGTTTTGTACCTTGTTCTTTGTGGTGAGATAGACTGTTAAGATACTGAGGGGGCACTCCCTGAAAATCAGCATTGTATATAATGAAATACCTCGGCGTTCCCTTAGTATCTCCCCATTCCCATGCTGGCCCCTCTTCCCATGATGTTCATTGGATGGTACTTAAGTGGCTAGGGCTGCACTTTGGTGCTGAGTGTGTGCTTTGAATTAGTGCTTCGGCCAAGGTAACGAATTCTTTACATATGATCAGCATTCTAAATGTGATTCATGCAGTTGTCTGTTTTGGTTCACTCATCTTTGTTTGAGGTGTGTCCTCTTGGTTATTGTGTGTATATTGGTTATCCTAGACCCCAGAGCTTCCTTTATTTTGATTGAGTAGACATGATTCTAGTACTTGCCTCCAGTAAGCACTCATGAATCACTAGAGCCTGATGAGGTACTGAAGGTTTAACCAATACCAGCTATGTACTGAGCTACATACCGTGTATTTGAGCTTCATACCAGTATGTATGTAGCTCAGATAGATACTGAGGACCCACCAGAAAGAGGATCTTCATTACATTCAACTCTCTTTCTTGAATTTTTGAGTTGACCTCGATCATGATAGAGACCTCACCTCATGGAGTGCCAGATAGTGGTCCTGGCTCACAATAGTTTTGGGTCAGTCTAAGAGGCCTGGTAGAATTTCCTAAGGCGTGACAGCCCCAGTGTCATAGCTCAGGGAACTACTGAGTGTACCATCAGCCCATCCTCTCAAGCGTTCACACCATCTCTAAAACTGATGTGCTAAATTTACCGAACCTAACTGAGGATCCACGAATAGAAAATAGGACAGTGCAGTATGCCAATTTTGCGAGCTGCTAGAATTTTTAGTACTTTAGTTTTTAATTTAGTAGTTTTTGGTCTTAGGGGATTTTAGGGGCTTAGGGGCAAACAAGGTACAAAAGCTCTGTTTTGTACCTTGTTTGTATCGCACACGCGAAAGTGCGATGGACTCTTCGAGAGGAGGACAGGTTGGTACCATAAGGTAGGGGCTTTTCATTAAATTCAACACTTAATTTACAGTATACAACATTTATCTCAAATTAGATTTGATTTCCTACAGTTAACTCCACCATTCAAGCCACAAGTAACCAGCGAGACTGATACCCGGTACTTCGATCGAGAATTCACTGGAGAGTCTGTGCAGCTTACTCCACCTGATCAAGGGGAGCACCTTAATGTTATTGATGAAGAATCAGAATACTTGGTGAGTATACTCTAAGTAGATTTGGGTGGCTGGACTTTTTGTATACCATATTTGTGTTTTAGGCTCTGGTAATGCAATTAGCAAAATACTTTTGTGACCACCTTGTACAGTAGGAAAGATAGCTGTAATAAGTGTCGAATAAACTGTAGGTGCAGCTTGCGGTGCTACCAGCCAGTACCCATGTAAATAGACAAAACTGTTATGGAGGTGATTATACGAGGCATTGGATGAAGAATTGAGAAAGTATACATTTAATGGAAATAGAATAATTGAAGAGGACATTATAAATAATTTAAATTAAATTTTATAGAGGGAAAGATGTGTGTGTTTGGCATGAGTGAGATGCTTCTTAACCCTTAACTCCTTTGGCTACAATACCATTTCTGGGAGGGCCCCCCTCCCCCCAAAGCATATGACCTTGGCAACAGTCAAACTTTGACTAACCACACACAATAGTTTCAAAGCGTCATACTACAAAGAGTGCTGGGAAAACAGGACACCGTGAGCGTAGCTCTCATCCTGTAACTACACTTAGGTGTAGGTAATTACTAGGACTAGTGAATTCCATTGGTCTGCTAAAGACAGGACCAGAATCTAACCCACACAACATAGGTATAGGGGAGAGCCTGGGAATCTAGGATCACCAGAGAACTAAGAGCAATAAACCACCTTGGAAGATAGAGCACACCAAGACAAGTAAATGCATGGAAACATTTGGAAGCATGAAAACTAGTACTCCGGTACTAACACTATAAACACACATTATTAGAATGAGAAGACTGCTTTGCTATGCCACCAGATGGCAGCTCCTCTTGATCAGGGTCCTAGCCTTCGAAATCACTCAGTTTTGTGGTGCCATGAGGAACTTACCCCAATCCCTGGGGAAAGAGGGGTATGCTGGATTTCTGGGATGGGGCCCCTCAAAGCTATCTCACCACTAATCCTCAAAACTCAAGGAGCCACACGACAGCCAGGGCTAATCCAGGGAGGGATGATAACTGCTTGTAATGTATTCCTTTTCATTATTAAGATCTTCTCAAGTCCTTCAAAGTTCTTGCAATTTTGCATGGGATCACTGGTCTTTATTGTGGTTACTCTGCTCATTCATTGTTATATGGTTATGTACCAAACATAGTGCCCATCATTTCTGTGGTGAGCCCCTTCAGCTCCCTGGTACAATACCGGGCTGATGTGTATATATTATTCCGTGGCAACAGTCAATCGATGGAGTTCTTAGCCTAACAGGGACCACGAGCTAGAACCGGGCCCCCCCCTTAGAGAAGCACAGGAAGCAACAGCCTGTAGACACTCCCCATGTAGTTGGAAGCAGTCTATGTCTGCCATCTACCAGGTCAGGCACCCAGAAAGGTAGGAATCCCAAAGCAAACTACAGGTGGTTAAACATTCCAAACCGAAAGCCGGACGTTTCCTATCTTTCCGGGTGCCTGACCTGGTAGAGGGCAGAAATAGATAGACTGCTTCCAACTACAGGGTGGGGAGTCTATAGGTCATTGCTTCTTGTGCCTCTCTGAGGGGGCCAGGTTCTGGTTTGTGGTCCCGGTAGGAATAGAACTCCATCGTTTGACTGTTGCCATGGTCTAATATATACACATCAGCCTGGTATAGCTCCGGGTAGCCTCCGGGACTCACCCAGAAAATGGCGTTTCATTACATTCAACGCTAGTTTTTTATTTTTTCATTATACAACATTTTGCTAATTTTTCACATGAATTTCGAAAGCCACATTGAGTACCATAAAAGGCTGCAGGTTCCTCAGTCTTTCCAATCAAATAATCTGGAATTACAAACTTTGTTGGCTCCTTTATGTTTTCTTACTCGATTCTTTTCACATTGCACCCAGTGTTTATTTCTGGCAGTTATTCTCTAGAATACATCAAGTTGCTTATTCTCATTATTGCACTGATGAAAGTGTTTACATGGGATTATTTTTGTCATATGGAAGGGTATGATTGTGGCAAGGTATAGTGATGCCACCCTTAATCACCTTAATGTAATCAATTTGAACATAGAATGTGCTAATGACTTCTTATCTTATTTTCAGACTTTCAAACCACTTCTCTTATCAGGACATTTCATCAACTCTTGGCAGCTCACTAGCATCAAGTCTCAATTCCTTAGGTGTAGCGGAGGAAGGCTGAGGAGAAACAGTTTATCTGTAAATGTACTTTGTTGAAGCTTGCTATCAGGGTACAGTTT
>WNGS01145354.1:5483284-5505218 GCA_020271785.1 Procambarus virginalis
GGAATAACATACTGGGAAAATAATAATCAATAATTTGTACACACTTTTTTGGGTGTGTATCTGTTGACCTTCTGTGTCAGGAGCAGTGTAGCCAAGTGCTCACCTTGTGTCAGGAGCAGTATAGCCAAGTGCTAACCTTGTGTCAGAAGCAGTGTAGCCAAGTGCTCACCTTGTGTCAGGAGCAGTGTAGCCAAGTGCTCACCTTGTGTCAGGAGCAGTGTAGCTAAGTGCTCACCTTGTGTCAGAGCAGTGTAGCCAAGTGCTCACCTTGTGTCAGGACAGTGTAGCCAGCGCTCATCCTTGTGTCAGGAGCAGTGTAGCCAAGTGCTCACCTTGTGTCAGGAGCAGTGTAGCCAAGTGCTCACCTTGTGTCAGGAGTAGTGTAGCCAGCGCTCACCTTGTGTCAGGAGCAGTGTAGTGAATGTTCACCTTGTGTCAGGAGCAGTGTAGTGAATGTTCACCTTGTGTCAAAGCAGTGTAGTGAATGTTCACCATATGTCAGGAGCAGTGTAGTAAATGTTCACCTTATGTCAGAAGCAGTGTAGTGAATGTTCACCATATGTCAGAAGCAGTGTAGTAAATGTTCACCTTGTGTCAAGAGCAGTGTAGTGAATGTTCACCTTATGTCAGAAGCAGTGTAGTAAATGTTCACCTTATGTCAGAAGCAGTGTAGTGAATGTTCACCTTATGTCAGGGGCAGTGTAGTGAATGTTCACCATATGTCAGGAGCAGTGTAGTAAATGTTCACCTTATGTCAGAAGCAGGTGACCTTATGTGTGAGAAGGAGGACAGGAAGAGGAACCAGATTGGGATAGTTTAAGAACAGAAATGGAAATCAGTGCTGAACCTTCAATAGGGGGAATAAAGCAACATCACAATGCACACACAGATCAGCTTCTGAACAATCACCAAAGCCATTTGAAAGAAAGAGATATAATGTATCCCAATAGTTTGAGTCAAAATGCAGAGCATCCAAGGCAAAAGCTCTTTATTGATGAACGAAGCCACATAGAGAAGTACCTTACGGTTCCAGTATGGTTCCTCTTCTAGAGTTTTCTCCTCGTGCAAAAGACTGACAATCGTGATATACAAATACCTTCCAGCTCTGGGCCAGTCTTCAGGTGTGATAATTCCATGACAGATCTATCACTGTCATATGGGGAGCAGGTGGTAAAGATCTCATTCAGCATCGAAAGAATGCTAAACATCTCATATTCACTGAAAGGAGCGCCTATGATACTCAAATTGGCCACAATTCACCTAGTTGTACTTGTGGAAGATGTACTATAGCTTGTAGGTCCTGCCCCACAATCCTTGAGACCTGCTTGATGGGGTTCTGGGAGTTCTTCTACTCCCCCAGCCGGCCCGAGGCCAGGCTCGACTTGTGAGAGTTTGGTCCACCAGGCTGTTGCTTGGAGCGGCCCACAGGCCAACATACCCACCACAGCCCAGCTGATCCGGAACTTCTCTTAGAAAACAGTCCAGTTTTCTCTTGAAGATGTCCACGGTTGTTCCGGCAATATTTCTTATGCTCGCTGGGAGGACGTTGAACAACCGCGGACCTCTGATGTTTATACAGTGTTCTCTGATTGTGCCTATGGCACCTCTGCTCTTCACTGGTTCAATCCTGCGTTTTCTTCCATATCATTCACTCCAGTACGTTGTTATTTTACTGTGTAGATTTGGGACCTGGCCCTCCAGTATTTTCCATGTGTATATTATTTGGTATCTCTCTCGTCTCCTTTCAAGAGAGTACATTTCGAGAGCTTTGAGACGATCCCAATAATTTAGGTGCTTTATCTCGTCTATGTGTACTGTATATGTCCTCTGTATTCCCTCTATTTCCGAAATCTCTCCTGCTCTGAAGGGGAAAGTGCAGTACTCGAGATGGGACAACACAAGTGACTTGAAGAGTACAACCATTGTGATGGGATCCCTGGATTTGAAAGTTCTCGTAATCCATCCTATCATTTTTCTGGCTGGCGCAATACTGTACTTGCTTGGTTATGCTCCCTAAACGTTAGTTCGTCGACACATCATTATTCCCAAATCCTTGACAAGCTGTTTTCCTACTGTGGGCAGATTCGATTGTGTTTTGTACCCTGTAGTATATTTCAGATCCTCATTTTTGCCGTACCTGAGTACCTGAAATTTATCACTTTAAACATCATGTTATTTTCTGCTGCCCAATCGAAAACTTTGTTGATATCTGCTTGTTATTTTTCAATGTCTTCAGCAGAGGTAATATTCATGCTGATTTTTGTGTCATCTGCAAAGGATGACACGAAGCTGTGACTTGTATTTTTATCTATATCTGATATGAGAATAAAGAACAGTAGTGGTGCAAGGACTGTACCTTGAGGTACAGAACATTTAACTGCGCTTGGACTCGATTTTATTTGATTGACTGTTACTTTTTGTGTTCTGTTCGACAGGAATTGAGCATCCTGCATCCTACTTTACCAGTTATTCCCATTGACCTCATTTTGTGTGCTATCACTCCATGACCACATTTGTCGAACGCCTTTGCAAAGTCTGTGTATACACCTGCATTTTGCTTTTCTTCTAGAGCTTCTGTGATTTTGTCATAGCAGTTGAGTACCTGTGACAGACAGGATCTGCCCACTCTAAATCCATGTTGTCCTGGATTGTGTAGCTCATTATTTTCCATAAAACTAGAAATTTGATTCTTAATCACTCTTTCAAACACTTTCATTATGTGTGATGTTAGTGCAACTGGTCTATAATTTTTTGCCAAGGCATTACTACCCCCCCTTGTGCAGAGGAGCTATATCTGCAGATTTAAGTGCAGCTGGTATCTCCCTGTATCCAGGCTCTTTCTCCATATTACGCTGAGTTCTCGGGCTATTGGTACTTTACATTTCTTTATGAATATTGAATTCCATGAGTCAGGCCCAGGAGCTGAGTGCATGGGCATATTGTCAATTTCTCGTTCAAAATCTTCCGAGTTCGTATTAATATCCGTTATATTATCTGCAGCTTGAATGTCATTCATAAAGAAGCTGTCTGGGTCATCAACTTTCATGTTGTTTATTGGTGTGCTAAACATGGCCTCATACTGGCTTCTTAGAATTTCACTAATCTCTTTGTTGTCCTCTGTGTATGTACCTTCATTTGTAATTAACGGTCCAATACTGGTCGAGGATTTTGATTTTGATTTTGCATATGTGAAAAATATTTTGGATTTTTCTTTATCTCTTGTATAGCTTTCTGTTATAATTCCATTTCCTCAGACTCATATGATCGCTACAACGTTTGTTCTATTTCTTCATTTCCCTGCTTAGGTTTATTTTCCTTGCTTGTGATGNGAGATGTCTCCCGTGTAATCCTGATCCCTTTCCAAGTGCTATATAGTCGTATAAGCTTAGCAGCTGCCTTTCTCCTGATAATTACCATACCTTAATTTGTGAAAATGTTCAGCGAATGTTGTTTGTAGATTCAGCAACTCAACAAAAAGTTGCAATTAAGTAGCACGGCTATGGTGAGCCCTTTGTGGACTTACCTGGCAGAGAAGCGGGGTTGTAACTTTAGCGAATAGTAAATTTAAGTGAATATTTGGGATCTATAGTGATTTTGGGTGTGTTTACGATAATTAGAGAGAAAAAGGTGACGGTTTTCTTTAAAAATTCCACAAAGAGACAGACTCGAGTAATAATCAAAAGAATGCACCAAGCTGGGGAAACTATGTATCCAAAGGCACGGATTGTACCTTGTGATATTCAAAAGGCGCTAAATATCACCGAGGATGCCAATAGGAGAACAAAAGTGCATAATTCGAACGATATCAAAGGTATTTGGTTCACCAAGAAGACATTAGGAAAGCAAGACAAGATCGTCCTGAAAATCAGGACATTCCACAAGGAGATGAACGACCAAGTGCGACGCTGCAGTTTGGACATTGAAGAGCAGGGCGGCGTTCCATTAAATGTCCATGATTTAAGCGTGTATGACCAATAGGAAATGTAGCCAAAGCTGTTTCCCATCGCCTATTTCGGAGGGTAGGAGGAGGGCCAATTGAATATGTTACTTTTGAGAGAGTGCAGTTTGTTACCTATAACCTCAGACGAGCGACTCTGCCAGCGGAATGAGTGGGAGAAGAATGAGGAATAAGTGGGAGAAGCCTGAATAAGGAATGACTTTTTTTTTGGAAAGTGTGGATAGCCTCCTGAGCGGCAGCGTCCGCACGCTCACTTAAAGAGACACCAATATGGCTGGGAACCCAGCAAAACTCCACCGTCTCAAATCTACTGGAAATAAACAATGTTGAACAAAGAATACCACAGGATGGATAGGATCAAATGACTCCAGGGCCATGCGAGAGTCGACTACAACAACAAAGATATGTTGACAGCGAGAAAGTAGTTGAAGAGCATACATAATTGCACCAAGTTCTGCCATGAAGATGCTATAGTCTCCGGGGTCAGGCGACACATAGGTGTGGCCAGGAAATATAACGAAGAAGCCTACATCGTTGGAAGATTTAGACCCATCTGTGAAGACGGCAATGGAGCGGGAGTGTGTAGAAAAGTGTGCAAGGAAAAGGTGTTTCAAAACTGTAAAAGGGGTACAAACCCTCCGCATAGTCTAGGTAGGATTCAATCTCTAGGAGGGGGGGGGGGGGGGGAGGGTAAGTGCGCGCACAAATCGTCAGGACAAAAATGGTGACTATGAGAGACAACAAAATATTTGGGCCATGTAGTGGGGCCAAAAAGGTCCTGAAACGTAGTTGTTTTGGGAAACGAGCATACCTGATGGCGAGGACGTCGCCTTGGACTTCCCAGAAGGAGGGATGGAAAGGCGCTGTAGTAACCATCAAGGTTCGATTCACTCAGAGTGACGTGGTAGACATCACTAAGGACTTTAAGGTCGACTCTACCAAGAGGCTGGAGAAGGGACAGGTTCCGGAAGGGTAGTCAGAGACAAAGCCAGGACTGGACCTACCACAGCCGGAGTTATGGAGCTCGATTTTCCAACGCGATCCGACTCTGGGGCCTGATCATCCATCCCACGAGTCTGAGAAGGGAAAATAGGGTCAGACTCAAACATGTAAATAGCAGAGAAAGACTTTGCTGTCCAGCAACCCCCCTCATCCCCCCATCTCTTCCCCTCCACCATGGAACTCAACAAGGGCAGACACAAGAACATGGGCAACCAATCTCAGGGGGTAACTAGAAAAATATACGTGCATCATCATTGATGGGCTCAATGATATATCCCAGGGACTGATAGGGATACCAGTCACATGCCCACTTGACCCGATGTCTAACTAGGCGGGCTAACCAGGTGGGCTGCACTGAACCTCTCACCAAAGACGCTTGTTCTCCTTCCCTTCAGGGACTGCAGCTGCTGGGTAGGCTCAACTTCCATATGAAAAAAACATGAGGGAATACACGGGTCTCCATGCATGGCTAATACATAGGGGGCGCATCTTGCTTGTGCATCACCACAGCAGGTAGGAGATGGGAGCAGCAGCAACCCCCTCCAATCTGTGAGCCATGCACAAGAGCCCCCTTTCACGCCAAGTCACCACCCACTGAGGGGGTGGGGAGTGGAGAGGATCAGTATGAAGAACCAAAGACAAAGACGGTTCTGGAACCATCATAGCTAGAGCTATGGAGTCCGATCTTCCATTACAGAACAACTCTGTGGCTTGGTCGCCTACCCCACGAGTCTGACAAGAAGGGAAGTATTCAGAATATAACAAAAGCAAGCAGAAATTGGACTTCACTGCCCTGCATCCCACCCACCACAAAACCCAATAAGGGAAGGCACTAGTACATGGATAACCTCCTGGGAAACAGAAACAGCATACGTGGTCCACCATTAAAGGGTCTGAACAATAGCCCAGGGGTCGATAGGGATACTAACCCTGTAATGCCTACTTTATCCAATGTCTAATGATGCAAGCTAGCCAGACAAGCTGATTCACGTGGGCCACACTGAACCTCCCATTTTACTTCAATCCCTCCACACTAAAGATGTTACTCCTAGGAGCTGCAGCTGCTGGGTAGGCTCAACCGCCAAGTAAAAGAGTCAATGGTCCTCTTTTTGGTATGAACCTGGCACCAGGATGTTTACCAGACTGATGCAAGTTGTGGTGTCTCATCTTCATCTTACGAGAATTTGTATCTTAGTCTACTTCAAAAACTAGTTGGATTAAGCTCCCAACTAATCTGCAAGCCAGGGATCTGATCTTTCTTGAATACACGATTCTAGCATAAATTTCCTCTATAAGTTGAAGAAATTATCTCGAAAGTTAATTTAAAAATTTTATTGGCCTGCGCATCTCATTCAAATGCTCAAACCCTAGGATAAGGTAAACTGAAGGATTACAGTGTCGATAAGTCCATGTTGACTGTGGGGGGGATGGTGGACAAAATGGGTCCATGTTGGCTGTAGGGGGATGGTGGACAAAATGGTCCATGTTGGCTGTGGGGGGATGGTGGACAAAATGGGTCCATGTTGGCTGTGGGGGGATGGTGGACAAAATGGGTCCATGTTGGCTGTGGGGGGATGGTGGACAAAATGGGTCATGTTGGCTGTGGGGGATGGTGGACAAAATGGGTCCATGTTGGCTAAGGCAGTAGATGTGTTGTAAGGATATAGTCTCTTGGTGTACAGGAAGGTATGGTGTACCTTCGAGTACATAATTATCAAAAGAAGGCGCCAAGCCAGGGAGACTATGTAGCACCATCAAAGAGGTGCTAAATATCCCTAAGGATGCCAATACCAGATCAAAAGTGCACAAGACGAGGGAAGGGAACTATCAGGAGAAAGTGCCAAACCACTACGACTATCTAGCACTTGGAAGGGGTCAGGATAAGGATTTGGGATGGGACGGGGGGGAAGGAATGGTGCCCAACTACTTGCACAGTCAGGGATTGAACGCCGACCTGCATGAAGCAAAACCGTTGCTCTACCATCCAGCTCAAGTGGTTGGGCATGCACAATGTGAGTGATATCAAAGGTATCTGATTCACCAAGGGACAGGTGACCGGGAGGGAATGTCCTGGAAGTCAGGACATTCAACAAGGAAATGCACGACCGTAAGAGGGACAATGCAGTTCGGACAATAAGGAGCAGGGCGGTGCTCCATTAAGTGCCCGTGAGTTAAGCGTGTATGGCCAATATGTAACCTCGCCGGAACCGTTTCCCACCGCCGGTTACGGTGGTAGGAGGAAGGCCACGGGGACACACTACTTAAGAGCACGAAATTTGTTACCAGTACTGTAAGAGAAGACCAACGACCATGCCAACGGGCATGGATTAAGGAATGAATGACTGGGTAGAAGTTGGAATAAGGAACACCTTTGGTGGAAATGAGACAAGTGCAGATAACGATCTTTGCGGCAGCATCCTCATGCTCATTTAAGGACAGGCCAATATGGCTGGCAACCCAGCAAAACTCGGCTATCTTAAATCTGTTAGAGATAAGAAACAGCCAATGTTGAATTTCGACTACCACCGGATGAACTGGATTAAATGACTCTAGAGCCATGAGGGCACTGCGAGTCAACAACAACAACAAAGGAAGATCGACAGCGAGAAAGCAGTTGACAAAGAGCATACAAAATTTGTTTTCTTTGTCAGGATATCTTTGGTGATGGTCTGGTTGTGTTGAAATGATCTGATCTTTGATAGAACCTTGTTGCTTGTGCGTAGTGAAACGCCTTGAAGAGATATTGCCGTCGTGCCTATTTACCTGAGGCCACTAACACACTACTGGCCTCAATGAGGACAGGAAGCCACTAGCTTGTTGAAGGTCCCCCATTTACCCTGATGAATTTTTTAAAGCTGGATGTTAAAATTCAACAGCTTGGGCATTTATGACTTCAGCAGGTAGGCAGTTCCATAGGTTTATAACTGTGTTGGTGAAAAAGTATCTATTTACTGTCCTACATTGTTGCTTGTTAAGCTTGAAACCATTACTCCTTGAGAACAAATCCACAAGGGCCGTGACAAGGATTCAAACCTACGTCCGGGAGCATACCAGACCTTTACTCCTTGTTGTGGCACAGAAAAACACCACACACTGTAATGGAAGAACAATGACAATGAAAAAGGAAGCGGCAAAAGGGGGCACCACGAAACCTCATACTGTTGCCAAGAAGACAACCGTAGGTGGAACACCAGCAAAGCGAACACCTGCTCATCGTAAAGACGGCAATAGTGACGTGCCAAAAATACTGTACCAGAAGCGAAAAGCTGAGAAGGTCAAATCAGCAAAGCACAGCATTAATGGGCTGATCAGTTGGAAGAGGCAGAGCTGCAAAAACAGGCCTGGGTTCGGATGCAAGAAGTACCTGAAATCAAGGCTGAGCCAGCCCAGACGGCCCACCTTTCCCTGGTGGAACTCCAACCTGGTCAGGACTCAGAGCAACAGCTGTACCAGGGAAAAGAAGTACAGGAACCTCCACCTCAACCAGTCCAGCTGAAAGGCATCCACTGTGAAGACCTCACAATCAGGGAAAGGGAGCACATATAGAGGAAGGCATCCAAGGGTTTTGAAGTAGAGTTGGGGTTTGGCACAAGGTATAGCTCGCCCTTCTCTGTGTGTGGTCCCAGGTTCTTCAACGGGCTGGGACCTTCTGGTCCTGCCTGAGTTCTAGGGCATGCATTTTCACAACTGCCAACAATCACTCCTCAATGCTCGAATTCTACTCCTTGGGGGGGATGCCTTTCTTTTACAGTTGTTCGTTGAGTTATCTTATTTCTGCCCCATTTCTATGGAGTGTATTGTCGACGGCGCATACTTCCATTAGCTCTGTGACATGTTTAGTCTCTCAGAGGTGGACCTCTTTGCATCAATGTGGAATTGGTGCCTTCCCTCCCATGTGGCTCCATTCCCCAATCACAAGACTCAAAGTGGATACCTTTCAATCGAGTAGTTGAGACAGAGGTGCATTTACCTCCCCCCCTCCCCCGTTTCTGCTCCGGGTTCTGTCCAATCTGGAGTGTTGTTTGGGGAGGGCGCTCCTTCTGGTTCCTGGTGGCTAGCCTAGCCTTGGTTTCCACCACTTTTAGCTGGTGCTTCTGTAATTGCCTTGAATCTTTTTTCCCTCTACCAAAATCTCTGCCTGTAACGTATCCTAAGTGGTGACTAGCCTCTGAAATAAAATTATAAAAAATGATCTTTAGAATTAATTCTTCAACTTACTCCCAAGTGGAGAAGACCATAAGAAATCTAGTAATGATTCACGCTAGAACCGGTGCGTTAAACCTTTCGATCATATTTATTATAAATAAATACAATTTGACATACATACACAAACATATACTGTGTGTGTGTATATATAAATCTAGACCCATTATCATTAATACAATCACTTTTGTGAATACTGTATTCAATTAAATTCTTAAATATTAGAGCAGAATAAGTAATAATTCCAATAGTCTTCTAATTAGAACTTGTATTCAACATATAAAAATGCTATGAAGTCTCTAACATGCACAGGAGCTTTTCCAATCATGAGTCACCCAGAGGATAACTCGGTACAGTACCTTCAACCCCCACATGAGGCAAGATTCTCCGCCACATACGTCCCTTGGAACCCACTACTAGGGCATCAGCGGTTCTAGATACTTAGTATTAACATCGTCTTGTACGAAGGCTGCAGTGTCAGCTACGTATTAACATCGTCTCACATAAAGGCTACAGTGTTGACTTAAAAGTGGGCCGTCCCATTGTACAAATACCTTGACGTGTCATTGCATCGATGTTTTCATTATTAGCCACGATGCAGCTCCTCCCACCAAGAATATGTTATACAGTACAACCATAATATATACTGTAATGCATTATTATTATATTTCACATTCAACCTTAAACCAAGTACTGTACTCACTCTGCTGGTAATACAAGAGATTTTTACACATACTTTGAAGCCTATCATATCCCAAGAATTTAAAAAATTAACAATGTGAAAAGTACTATTGAATTTTACCAATCCTAGTTAACATAAATCCAACTGTCATGTAGTATACAAGTGTATATATCTAAATAAAAAAAAATTCTACTCGGATGGCAAATGTTTTCCATCCAGATAGGCTATTTGTTATATTCAAACACCATCTGTTAATACTTAATGAATAGTAGCATATAGTGTTATTACAGTATTAGTGAATACCAACAGACCATTAATGCTTTTTAATTTTGTTTTTTCAAATCAATTAATTCTGCTTTTACCTTTTCTTGTCTTTTTTTCTGAATGCTCTTTGTGAAAGTTTTAAGTAGAGAGCCAAAGCCAGTGCAAATGATGTATCTTTCACTGTACTTCTGGATAATATACAGCTTCCAACACCCTGCTCCACTAATAGTGACAAATGAACTTTACACAATCGACTTGAGAATGGTCCAGGACGGACCGAAACGTTGTCGTCGTCCCTTCACCTTCTAGTGTGTGGTCTGGTCAACAATAGTGACAACACATGCCCATAACACTATAATACATAAAGAGTGTGTGTTGCTGTGTCCTTAGTTCACTTGTTTTATCAATAGATAGATATTTGGCACATTATCTTCCTTGTATGCTCTTATATTCCCTGTACAGAAAACCAATGTAACATAACTTAGGGAGAGAGATTTCAAGTATAATTTTACATTTATATTTAATTGGAAATAAGGTGTCATTGAACCAAGTGTAATGTGTGCCAGGGGTTTCAATGTTAAGAATTCGTAACACTGGGTGAATGCTTTAGACGTAACACAGGACGTAAAGGTCAAGCCTTCCACTTTGTGTGCACCGATCCTACCCTAGAAATATGACAATGGATTAAGGCTGGTGAGAAGAACTAGAAATGCTGCAGCAATATAATGCACAATTTAATTATAAAAACAATGAAGTGCATGATATTCACAAATGATAACATTACAAAAGCCTTAGTAGTGTCGAGTAACATTTATAGTATTGTATAACATTCTCACTTGTTTCAAAGGAAAATATAATTTGCAAATATTATAAATATGTATATGTGATACACAATAAAAATAAGATTCCATAATTGACAGATCAGTGATTTTAATTCTCAATAAATTGTTTAGTGACTAGCATACAAAATTCAAATAATTGAAGGAGGTTTACAGCAAAGATAAGAACAACTTATGAAAGTTATACCAAATGCATAAGAATCCCTGCATAAGACAATACATGTCGATGAAAAGGAGCCTTATTCAGAATCTTGATACTTCATTGTAAATTATTGTACTGCATTTATACATTACAGTCTACCAAAGATATAAAAAGGAATATTCCATGAGAAAGTTGCCATTTAAGCCGTAAACACCAAGTGAAGGAACTGGCAAATAATTAATAACAAGGCATTATTCTAAGGACAGCATCTTGACAAGACTGGACAAAGGCACAGAACTAAAAGAAGCATCAGTGGGTTAAGTGAATACCACAGTGCAATGTGGAAGACTATTTGAGCATATCAAATAAAAATAAGGCATTAACTGTACAGTACATGAAATGATCCTTTCTGAGCTGGTTCCTTAGTTGCTTCCTGAGACTTCCTTGCTATCTTCAGCCAGGCTCAGAATGACTTCATCTCCTTAGCAAGGACCTTTAGAAATATTCTTGCTTGACCTTATAATGAGAATAGAAGACACTGTAGAATTCTCAATCTAGTCTTGAATGGCCTTCAGAAGGTACATTCCCTGTACTCAACAAAAACCACATCAGAGTAATACTGTACTTGAAATTCAAGAAATGTCGGCACGTGCTACCAATTGCTCGCCTGGCCATTGTGGCAACTTGAAAAACCAGGTGGCAGTACAGGATATGTAATCCACCTTAGTTTGTAATCATACTTCATTTTCAAACCCAAGACAGCCCTTGGAAAAGGCACAGGGTTAGCAGGGACCAAAAGGGAAAGCCTGGAAATGACAGCAGAAACAACTCAACGTAATGACTAACATACACTCGATACCTATTTCTCAGATTAAGCAGTTTGGTTACACCCATAAACAAGATGCCCCCAACTGAAAAAAATTAAATAAAGAAATGGGGGACACCCCTTGGTCATCATGAGATGGGGTCCTGAAGTGGGACAGGAAAAATCACAAACCAGAGAAGACAATCAGGGTTTGACCCCTTCACCAAAAGATTGACTATCAGATGGAATGTTGAACACAATAATGATACAGAAAATGAAGAAAGTGTGAGAAATAGCATTGGGAAAAGTTCAATAAGTCCTAAAAAACCTAGACACCCATTAGCAAAAAGCAAATGAGGAGCTCATGGTTTAATCCGGGATGTAAGCTTGCAAAGCAACTAAGTACAAGGGCATGGAGAAACTATAGAGCAATAGGACACCAGAGAGCAGAGAAGGATACCAGAGGGCCAAGAATGAGTACCTCAGGGCGAGAAAAGAGGCAAAAAGACAGTATGATAATGATATAGCAAATAAGGCAAAGACTCAACCTAAATTGTTGCCCAGCCACATCAGAAGAAAAACAACAGGTAATGGAGCTGAGGATAGGAGCACAAGGATTCACTACAAATTACAAGTTTGCGAGAAACTCAATAAGAAATTCCAGGTCGTCACATTAGAGCAAGGAGAAGTTCCTGAGATAAAAGAGAGAATATCTAACCAGATGCCACTGGAGGAGTTTGAGATTACCAGATGGGAGATAACGAAGTATTTGCATGAGTTGGATGTGGCAAAGCCTGTAGGCCAGGATGGAATCTCACCATGGATACTAAAAGGTTGTGCAGAAGCACTATGCCTAGCACTCTCAATGTTGTATAACAAATCACTGGTAACAGGAGACCTGCCAAAAAAATTTGGAAGACAGCTAATGTAGTCCTAAAATACAAGAAAGGAGAAAAACAGGAGGCACTGCACTACAGGCCAGTGTCCCTAACTTACATACCATGCAAAGTGATGGAGAAGATTGTGCAAAAAAATTAATAGATCATCTGGGGCAAAAGAACTTTGTAACACATTACCAGCAAAGTCATGGGTTCAGGGATGACAAGTCTTGACTAACAAGATTAACTGAATTCTAGGACAATGTGACAAAATTAGGCAAGAAAGAGAAGGGTGTATATATAAGAGTGTATATATGACTATATTTTTGAACAGCCAGAAAGCCTTTGACACAGTACCCAATAGGAGACTAGTGTATAAGCTGGAGATGCAGGTAGGAGTAAAAGGTACCCCAATGGATAAGGGAGTGTCTAAGCAACAGAAGACAGCGAGTCACTGCGAAGGGTGTGGTCTCACAAGTGGCGAGACGTCACTAGTCGAGTCCCACAGGAACTATAGCATAGGTAACAAGATAGCTCCTGGGACCTATTTTGTTTCTGATATATGCAAACTCTCTACCAGAGGTAATAGACTCGTTCCTCTCAATGTTGCTGATGATGCCAAATTTATGAGGAGGAGTAAGATCAAGGAAGCTAGCAAGAGGTTACAAGATGACCTAGATAAACTGAAGGAAAGGTCCAACAAATGGCTGCTAAAGTTCAACCCAAGTAAATGTAAGGTAATGAAACTGGTGGAGGGAACAGGATACCGAATAGGAGACAAAGTCCTCCACGAAACAGAAAAAGACCTAGGAGCTGATATCACAGCAAACTTGTCTCCTGAAGCCCACATCAAAAGAATATCAGCAGCAGCATATGCAAGGCTGACTAACATCAGAACTTCCATTAGAAACTTGTTTGAGGAATTATTTAGAACCTTGTAAACACATATGCAAGACTAATCCTGGAGGATGTGGCTCCAGCACTGAATCTATTTCTTATCAACATAAGATAAAGCTGGAAAGCTGGAGAAGGTTCTAAGATATACCACTAGACTAGTCCCAGAACTAAGAGATATGAGTTATGAGGAAAGGCTACATAAATTGCACCTCACATCACCAGAAGACAGGAGAGTTTGGGGAGACATGATCACTAAATCAAAATTTTTGACATGATCAAAATTCTCAGGGGAATTGACAGGGTTGAATTAATCTGTATAAGGGGGAGATTATTTAGCATGGGTGAAACTCGCACAAGGGGACACAGGTGGAAACTGAGCACCCAAATGAGCCACAGAGACATTAGAAAAAACTTTTTTAGTGTCAGAGTAGTTAATAAATGGAATGCATTAGGAAATGATGTGGTGGAGGCTGACTCCACACACAGCTTCAAATGTAGGTATGATAGTTCATTAAGATCAGGAACCTGTACACTAGTAGACTGACAGTTGAGAAGCAACACCAAAGAGCCGAAATTCAACCCCTCACAAACATGACTATGGCAAAAAGCTATCACAATTATGTAGCACTTGGAAGGGGTCAGGATAAGGATTTGGGATGGGACGGGGAGAGGAATGGTGCCCAACCACTTGGACAGTCGGGGATTGAATGCTGACCTGCATGAAGCAAGACCGTCGCTCAACCATCCAGCACATCTGTTTACTCAACACCGTCAGGGTTGAGTAAACAGGCGGCTTATTGCAGAATGAGACAGGTGGCAGAGACTCTCGCCTTCAGGACATGCCTTTGGACAATACCAAACTACTTGCAGGTTTTCTCCCCACCATGGTGTCACATTGAATGATTGAGGAAAAGCTCCACATAACTGGGCATGGATATTAGTAAAGTTCCATATTAAAGAGATGAAGTCATCTCTGACCAAGGATGAAGACAGCAAGGCCCTGTAGGGAAATGAGACCTGCATATTGAGGCAACTAAGGAGCTAAGCTCAGAAATGGCAATTAAAATTCATTGGAGGAGCTTCAATATAGAGCATCCTACACAGTTAGAGGCAGCTTCAGAAAAAATATAATGGCTATTAGAATTTGTATTATTAAAGAAGAGAAAAACATCTATGGGTAATGTGTTTTGAGCACCTTCACTAAGATTAGGGCAAATCGATGACATTTATAATAAAATGACCGCCTTCTAAATTCCCATATAATGACTGATCCAACAATGTCCTTCATAGCATCGCTTGTTACTACCCTCATGAGGGACTTGGCAGTAATGCTTCTAGGTTGGCGCAGGGGCAAATTAAAATTTTAAGCACTATTTTAGGCTAAGGCATGACACATACATAAGCCACACATAGTAACTTTAATACATATTACTTACCGTAAAAAGTTAATTACACAGCAGTAAAAAAACTCTATAAGAGAAGTACCACCTAGCTAGTCTTTATCCTAATCATTTATATCTAATACTTTACTGAACGTTTCTCCAGTTTGACAAAGTCAGTTGTAAAGCAGAATGTCCACCATCATAGAATAAAAATACTAGACAAAGCAATGGAAAGGTATTAAAAACCCCATCCAGTATAGGCTACCACACACACTACTGATATGTCAAAGGTTGGTAGGAATGCTCAGGCTAGTACTGTATAGAATTTTCTGTTTGATGTATTTGTAAAATACAACAAGAATCAAGAACTGTAACAGTAACAGGTTACATTTGTATTTTTTCCTTTTGGCATAGCTTAACATATATATATATATATATATATATATATATATATATATATATATATATATATATATATATATATATATATATATACATATATATATATATATACATATACATATATATATATATATATATATATATATATATATATATATATATATTGTACAGTATTAGTATATTTTGGGAGCAGGTTTTCACATGTCATTAAACACAGCAGCATTGAGACTATTATTAATTTATTAATTTTGTTTTGGATATTTTCCATTCTACGCAAATATATTCTACCATCTGGAGGGTGAAGAAACACAAGATCACTTAATATTCATTTTCATTGCATATATTTTCATATTTTTATTGTTCGATGGGAGGATACTCCTTATTTTTACTAGGAAAATCTTGACATTTATAAATGTGGGTACACCTCACTCTCTGATTCACCTAACCCCCTTTTAATTGTTGGAGCCGCCAATGGATAGGGTAAAGGGATTGTCTCCTGATTCCGGCTTCTAGCTGTCCGCCAGAGCTTCCATCTTCCCTCTGGATCAATGGAGGATCATTGAACAGCTGAATGCTTGAAGTAGAATTCATCTGGACGTTGATCACTGGTGTCGGCTCCTGAATGAACACAGCCTCAAGCGTACAAAACAATACAAATGGAAAGATTAAGTGATCTAGTGTTTCTTCACCCTCCAGATGGTAGAAGATATATGCATAGGAATGAAAAATATCCCAAAGAAAATTAATAATAGTCACAATGCTGTTGTTTTTAATGACATATTTTGTGTGTGCACGCGCATGTGTGTGTGTCTATGTGTGTGCGCGCATACGTGTGTAATTACCTAAGTGTAGTTACAGGATGAGAGCCACGCTCGTGGTGTCCCGTCTTCCCAGTACTCTGTCATATAACGCTTTGAAATTACAGCCTCCACCACCTTCTCACTTAACACTTTCGCGCTTAGCGGACGCTATAAGCGTCCAATCTTTTAAGTCCTGAGTACTTAGTGGACGCACGCGCGAGTCCAACGATAAAATATTTGTATAAATTCCATTTTCTATCCGATTGTGTTGGGGATAGTTTAGAAATGTTCACCATGAAATTTACGTTTTTTCTAATAACCAAAGAGCTTATTAAAGAAAACGGCATGGCAGTGATTCATCTTGGTATAACAATTGTATGGCGCCGATATGCCGCCGCGGGTAACACTTCAGCCACTTCCAACCGTCTTGTGGGTTGGTTGCGACATTGATTCTATATTTATATGCATATGTCCGTATAGAGAATTTTATTGCGGTTCCAATGATACCATAATCAATGATGTAGGATAAATGTGGTCATCGCAATCATTAAGAGAGTGGAAACATTTGTTGCTGTTTGGCGCTCTCGCCAAACAGTTTGGCGAGAGCTTCTGTTTCTGTTTGAACTGTTTCAAACAGTTTCTGTTTGGCAGTATTTTATAGGTATGTTCTTATAGAGAATTCTATTGCGAACACAGTGATACCAAATTTAAATACGTAGGTCTACAATTAGTGTCAGGACAGTGAAAAGAGTATACACTTTTCGCTCCTACCGCTTAAGCGCGCGAGACGCCCAAAGCACTTGGGTATGTTTTTTTACGCTGAGCCGAAAGCGCTAAAGTGTTAACTTGCTCCAACCGTCTACCACCTTGTTTGTGAAAGGAGACACAGTGTGTGTGTGTATCTGCGTGTATGTGCATGTGTGTGTATGCATATGTGCTTGTATATATATGTGTGCGCATGCATGCATGCATGCATATATATATATATATATATATATATATATATATATATATATATATATATATATATATATATATATATATATGTATATATATATATATATATATATATATATATATATATATATATATATATATATATATATATATATATATATATATATATATATATATATATATATATATATATATATATATATATCTCTCTCTCTCTCTCTCTCTCACTGAAAACTCACACCCCAGAAGTGACTCGAACCCATACTCCCAGGAGCAACGCAACTGGTATGTACAGGGACGCCTTAAACTACTTGACCATCACGTGCCGGCGGGGAAGTGGTTCATATAGCCTCGGCTATCACTTCCTTATGTCCGGTCGTGATGGTCAAGTGGTTTAAGGCGTCCCTGTACATACCAGTTGCGTTGCTCCTGGGAGTATGGGATCGAGTCACTTCTGGGGTGTGAGTTTTCAGTTGTATCTAGTCCTGGGGACCATTCAGGCTTGTTTGCATTTGTGTTCCTCACATGTTGCCCCAAAAAATGAGGTGATTTGATAAAATGCTATGCCCAAGATTACCATCCGAGTGCCGGCGGGGAAGTGGTTCATATAGCCTCGGCTATCACTTCCTTATGTCCGGTCGTGATGGTCAAGTGGTTTAAGGCGTCCCTGTACATACCAGTTGCGTTGCTCCTGGGAGTATGGGTTCGAGTCACTTCTGGGGTGTGAGTTTTCAGTTGTATCTAGTCCTGGGGACCATTCAGGCTTGTTTGCATATATATATATATATATATATATATATATATATATATATATATATATATATATATATATATATATATATATATATATATATATATATATATATATATATATAATACACATTTTATATATTTTATATATACAGGTACATAAATATATATATATTTATGTATGTATCTCTAAGAACTCTATGACACGACCTGGATTTGAGCCTGCATAGCCAGGGCTCACCCCCACTCATCGTACACAGCACTGAAACCACTTCACCAGCGATCGGCTGTAAGGATTTTTAGTACTGGACCTCATTACTTGAGCTCGAGGACTGACAGTCCCCTGGCGACTCTTCTGGTGCAATTTCGGCAAAGTGTCCTGGCTTGCAGGTTCGAATCCTGGTTGGGTCATAGAGTTCTTAATGATTTATGGCTTGGGGACCATTCAAGCTCGCTCTCTCCCTCTCACATTTGTGGGCTCAGCATGATTCATGCATGTGCCAGGATTTGCTGAAAAACTCTGCTGAAATTGCATTACGAGTTGCCGTGGGTTTGTCATTCATGGACTGACAAATCAATATAGCCAATCATTGGTGAAGTGGTTTCAGTACTGTGTACAATGGGGGGTATGAGCCCTGGCTATGCAGGTTTGAATCAAGATCGGCCAAGAGTTCTCAGTGATTTATGGCTTTACTCGATATAAAAAGCAATTGCCCAAAACTTTTAAACTAATTTCACTACAATACAATGCCAGAAACAGTTTAATATATTTTACCTCAAATACTTGCAAGATTTAATATAAAAGGAGCCATATACACACCCAACTTGCTTCAGATCTTTTGAAATATCATGCAAGCAATTACAGTAATGCAGACAGTAAATCACAATACAGTATTGTGACTGAAAATTTGACACACAACCCACACCTTAAAATAAAGGAAGTGACGATTTTTCGGTCTGTCCTTGCTTAGGACAGACTGAAGTCCGACTGACCGACTTTTTTGGGGGTGTTTAAATACAGTAATGTCAACATCTTCAGAATTATCTGAACAATTGTTGTTGTATGAAGCATTTTCATATTACATGCATTCACAAAATATAAGCAACATCTACTGTCTTCTTTATTTTAGAAAAATGTATTATATATTTTCTTACTCGAGTGCATTGATTCATTCAATGCAAGTGAATTTAAATCCCAGTGATTCAATGCTACTTTACTTGGAATCAAAATAAATTAAGACATCTAGTGTTTAATTTATTACGGTCACTGAAATTTTGTTCATGGCTTACTAAATCACTGTGATTCAAATCACAACTATTACACTTACAGTAAATAGTTTTGCAATCTGGATCTTTAGTCAAATACCATTATTTATTACCTTATGCAAATTTGTATTTCTATGACTTTACAAGACCTTACAAAATTTACTAAAATAGAAACCTACGGTAATTATTTTTATGCAAAGGACACATTATACAATTCTTTAGCTTATTTTCATCACTAAACACAAATAATCTATCATTTGGCTAAAATATGAATTAAAACCACTTTATTCCAATTCATATCAAATATTTCAAATTAAGTACACAGCAAGAAAAGTGGCAAGTTTCAACTGAGATGTTAGTTAAAATCTGTGTCAATAAAACAAAATACACAGAAAATCTGTTCAAATAGGACCCAGTCCAATGGAAAATTGGATGTAATAAAAGAATTCCATTCTAGTTACTAAATTTGGTTGCAGATGGTATGCAATGGAAGATAACAAGCATTCCTGTTAAATAGGTCACATATTTGCAGGCGCTGCATGCTGTGCTGAAGGTGTGTTCCATACCTTACACTAATAAAAATCAGGCTTTGAGTATACATATGAAGAACACTTTTTTTCTGTGTGGAACACACTGTCACTAGGCAAGATCTTGCTAACCCCTGATTTGGATCTAGTGCAGTTAGAGCAAGTCTACATTCTCCATCAGCACAGTTTGGAACATATCAAACTGCTTTTTTCGAGTCATAATGGTACTAGGGAGGCTGGAGAATACGCAAGCCATCCTACAATGCAGACAAAAGTGCCATTACCTAGAACTCAAAATCTGCCAAGGCTGTATTTGGCATCACAAACAGGACCCACGCTAACTACTGTACTAAATCGTCCACTAAGCACTGCCCATGATGGTCACCGGGTGCAGCACTGTTACCACAATTAAGCCCCTTATACCCTTCTTTCTTCACTCTCGACCTGGACTCCAAGCCAAGATGAAAAACCCATCACAAGCACAGGATAAAACAAGGAAAGAAAAGGAGGAAACAGGAGCAAATGAATTTACTGATCATCAAAGTACTTTTTAAATACAGTATACTGTACTCTACTCAAAAGTCCGATTCTGAGCCATCCAACGTTGCTTCTCCCTAAGGCAAGTGTCGGCAAAAGCACCATTGCAAAAATAAGCCAAAGTAATTGATGCCACACTCCTTGGCACTGAACCCTGCCAGAGGACAGCTGCTATAGAAACTCCATGGCTGAATTTGGCACGATTGGCACAGAGGCTAAAGGTATTTGTACAACACAGTGTCCATCTTCTGCATGAGAAGAAGGACAGGAAAAGACACCAGATTGGAATCTTATGCATCCACTTAGAATGATTCCTCAATTATGATGCTTTTGCTATGGATGTTCTGCATCTTGCTAGAGCTATTGGCAGATAATATTTATGTTTCTTTTAAATACTTTTGGCAGTCCTTACTGCTAAAGGAGTCATGCTTGTAAGTCAGGAGGTATAGATGAATGTGTAAAATAGTCATATTGAAAAATAGGGGTGGAATAGATAGATAATTCTATTTTTTACCTCTTAGAGATAATTCTATAAACATTATGGACAAAATACTTATTAATATTCTCCCTCTAAATCAAAGGGGCATAACTAGATGATCTCTCATCATTCAAGAGGGATCTTGAAAAATACCACCCAAGAATAGATAATCCACCAGGTTGTAACTCCTATCTCAGGCTGCAAGCAACGACGTCTAACAGCCTGGTTTACCAGACCATCAACTAGGAGGTCTCGTTAGAGATCGGGCTCGTAAGTACAGTACAGTGATCCATGGAACCATCTCAAGGTAACCTCAAAATTGCCCAAACTATAACACCACTTACAAATGCCTTACTTTCATTCTTGGCTATGAATGACAGATGGAGATGGAGAAGCATAAAAGGATCTTAATGACAAAACAAATAATTCAGGGTGGACTAAGCAAGCATAAGCTCACTTAACCTACTGTCCATATCAAATCCAAAAAGAACAAGGTATTAAGGATAGATTCTCAAATAAGTCTAGAATCTTATCAAAAAGCCAAGCAAGCTCAATGGTTGCGGAAAGAATGAATACTGACCGAGGCTTTCCAAAGCTTCATGAACGGGGCAAGAAATATCCAGACCAAAGACAGGAAGCAGCAGATCAGCCAGTACAGTCCAATACAAAGCAACAGCATTTAGGGACAGCCACCTGTCCAAGAGAGCCTAGTGAACAACGCAATAATAAGAATTGAAAGAATAGGACTGGTGACAAGATAAGATAATCTTGAAGAGCCCACCAAGCAATCTCATATTTTACACCTGCTCCCCATAAGACAGTGATGGAGCTAAAAGTATTTGTATAACTATGAGTACTGACCTTATGTGTGAGAAGGAGGACAGGAAGAGGAACCAGATTGGGATAGTTTAAGAACAGAAATGGAAATCAGTGCTGAACCTTCAATAGGGGGAATAAAGCCACATCACAATGCACACACAGATCAGCTTCTGAACAATCACCAAAGCCATTTGAAAGAAAGAGATAAATTGTATCCCAATAGTTTGAGTCAAAATGCAGAGCATCCAAGGCAAAAGCATCTTTATTGATGAACGAAGCCACATAGAGAAGTAGCTTACGGTTCCAATATGGTTCCTCTTCTGAGTTTTTCTCCTCGTGCAGAAGA
>WNGS01145354.1:5514213-5544116 GCA_020271785.1 Procambarus virginalis
CGCCGAGCTCAAGATCCTCCCATGAACCTTAGCTGTCAGAGAGAGAAAGAGAGAGGGAAGGAACGTAGTGAGTGAAGGAGTTAGTGAATGAATGAATGAACTGGTCTGATGGTACCTGGTTAAAGACCGGCACCTTGCCGGTTTTAACCAACCCTTGGACACAATACCGTCACTAAACAGACAAGATGGAACCGTTGCAACTATAGTGCACAACTTGCTTCAAGTACTATTAAAGTTGTCAGTGGCAGTTACTCAATGGCATATAGTCCACCACTTCTTTTAATCCCTCGACATAAGCAAGACAAAGGGTCCTGGTAAGATCAACCCGTGAATGTTAGAGATATGCGGACTAGCTGGCATCCCCTTCTCTCTCTCCTCTACCAACTGTGTCTAGCTCATAGAATCTGGCTCTATTTAATTAATAAGATATTTATTTCCTGTACAAAAAAGAACTGTTCAGTCCTCAGTAGCAAGAGAAATGACAGCTGTAAATGAACAAATCCACAATTGCACCCGTGCGGCGGTGACCTCTGCTGTGTTTCCTGAGGAGGACGAGGTCGTGCAAGGTTAGTCCCCGCCATGTGCGCAGGCCCTTCATCACGTGTAGGTTCTCGCAGGTGTCACCAGCAGCTGCGCAGCAGTCAGGCCCAGCACGCAGTTGTACAGCTCCAGCACCTGTAGCAGAGAACACAATTAAACACTGATGACGATAAAATGGGTAATTCCCCAAAGAACAATTTGAATATGTTCAGAAATGTGATGAACATAATGAGAGTAAATACTGACAATTTCTTCATGATCTCGGCCAACAAGACATGTAGGTTACTGAATACTGTAAACCTTATAGACCTTGAAAAAAGGGCCAAACACTGCTCAGAACAACATCATAGAATTCAATGCCTATAAAGAAATTCAAATACCTTTAGCACGGGCACTCTGTATAATATGGAGGACAAACCTAGAGACAGGTGACATCCTGCAGACTAGAACTGCCAACATCGCCCCACTTCACATGAACTGTAGTTAAAGCACTAGCATAAGAACTTCTACAGACTGGTCGCATAACATCACACATCATTAAGGGGTGTTGAGAGATGAAGAAAAATGAAAACATTAAAGGATACAGATTGCAAGACACAGTCAGATATCGTCATAATATAAAAAGAAAAAAAAAGAAAATCAATACCCTGGAACAGTAATGTCAGAAGACTAATATGTACAGAACACAATAAAGGAGATAGAGAAACTGCCAAAAACATGATAGATGGATACTGAGAACATTCAGAACAAGGGATGGTATGGAACAAATCCAACAGGAGCCTTGATGAAGGTTCGAACCTATGTGCTGGGTTTCCCAGGCGCGCTCTAGTCGACCACCCACGACACGGTCAAAGAATGCAACCTGGAGTACTTTTGGTAAAATACTGGTGCTATCTTGTAAGGAAATAATTGTTCAGACTTCACTTAGGATTTCAAGGCATGCGTGATTACAGCGAGTCTGTAGGTTAGGTTAGGTAGAGTAGGTTTTTGGTATGAATAGGACAATGGATTCTTTTTACGTTGCAGCAAATCAAAAAGATGGGCTGACAATCCAAGTCGTCGATCGGGACACTCTTTAGGGCGACCACATGTACATAATGTCTGATGACATTTTTGAAAGAATAGACAATATATGTACTTTTAAGTTAGACCTGGATGTGTACCTCTAGGTGGGTCATCCTGTTGACTGCGAGCACCTGAAGGAAGTCGTTCTCGACGAGGGTGGTAGGGCGGCAGACCAGACGCCGCAGGAGCACACACTTCTGAGGGCAGCCACCAGCCCTGTCTCACCAGCGCGTAGTCCTTCGCCCACGCCTTCGGCCCCACGCCTGTCATGCATGTCCAGCTCCAGTACCTGCCGTTCAGGGTTACATTACCTTCGTGAGAGATGGCGAGGTCTCTGTTGACCGCCCAGTTGGCTGGGTGTTGGAGCAAGATTAAGTTTGTTGTTTGTTATAGAATCAGGGGTGGGCAACCTCTGGCACGTGTGCCAAACTTTTTTATACTATGTTTTACTGCACTGAGTAATTTATTATTTTTTTCGTTTAAAAAGTTCTTAAGAGATACCAATATGTTCTCAAAAAAATGGTTGGCACGTGGAAAAAGTTTGTGTCAGAGACTTGGCTGATTTTGGCACGCACTCTCAAAAGGTTGCCCACCCAAGTAGATTCAGCTACTCGGACAAGTTCCAAGTAGCACGGATATGGTGAGCCCGTAAGTTACTTGGCACAGGAGCGGGGCAAGTAGCACTGGCTATGGTGAGCCCGCAGTGAACTTACCTGGTACAGGAGCGGGGCAAGTAGCACTGGCTATGTGAGCCCGTAGTGAACTTACCTGGCACTGGATCGGTGCTCCACCTCCGCAAGATTAAGATGATTGATGAAGATTAAGGCCACCCAAGAGGTGGCACGGGCACGAATAGCCCGTAAAAAAGAGGCAGCAAGATTGGTAACTTGTGTGACTTACTATAGATGTAAGTTGCCTTGTATAGAGACTGTTGTGAGCCTCTTGTTGATCACTTGCGATATAAAAAGATTGTTGATATGTACAGTATATGTATTTTGAGTAAATGGTAGGGGTAATGGAATTGTCCTTGGTGGGGGTAATGTCCTTGGTGGGGTAATGGATTGTCCTTGGTGAGGTAATGGGTGTCCTTGGTGGGCTAATGGGTTTGTCCTTGGTGGGGTAATGTTGTCTTTGGTGGGGAAATAGGGTACTAGATCAAATTCAAGATTCAAATTTGAATTTAGTGGTAACGGACCTGGAGCCTGGAGAGGACGATGGAGTCCCTGGCGGTGAGGGCGGCCAGGGAGTCCCCTGCGGGGAGGTGACGGCGGGGAGTGCCAGCTCCCGCAGGTGCGGGCAGCTTGCGGCCAGCACGCCCAGGTCCGCCTCCCAGAACACGTCACCCTCCACCCGCAGCGTCACCAGCTGCGCCCCACCGCCCACGCATAGTTCGTACAACGCCGCAGGCGTCAGTAAGTTACGGCTCCCGCACCGACAGCCGCCGGTGCCGCAGTCCGGGTATGAGCCGCAGTTCGTTGATGGTCAGCCAGAGTAATTGATGATGGCGTTGATGCCAGAGAGGTCCGGGCACGCACGACGCAGCAGCTGCATGCTGCCAACCGTCACGCAGCGGACGTTGACCTCCTGCAGGCGCCGTCCAGCGTCGTCTGCTCCGTCAGCTCCTCCATTATCTTGAGGCCTCGATGACGTCAGTGGAGCCCAGGCTGGTGAGCTCCGGCACGCGCGTGAGGACGCGCACACGCCCTCCTGCGTCACGCTGGTGCCGCCCACGTCCAGGTGCCGCAGCCGCACCTCGTCCTCGCCGCCGCCGCCCCACCGCAGGTTGACGATGGTGCGGTTGACGCCCTCGTCGGTGACACCCGCCGATCCTGACACGTCCAGGTGCGTCAGGTGACGGCAGTGACGTGTGAGGAGAGTGACGGCCTCGTCCGAGGCGTTGACGAGTCTGACGCGACACAGCCGCTTGCAGTGCGGCAGAGGTCAGTGAAGATCCTCCTGACGACGTCCGTCAGCAGCGGCGGCATCGTCAGCACCAGGTGCGTCAGCCCATCGCCGTTGCGGAGAATCAGCTCATGTCGAAGGCCAGTCGCTGGGGTCGGGTCCGGGGCGGGCAGCGTGACGTAGACTGGCTCCAGCACCGTCAGCTCCGGCGTCAGCAGCACCAGGCGCGGTTAATGGCGGGCAGCTCCCTGCTGCCGTGCTTCAGTGCAGCCCGCCGGCCTTGAGGGCGTTGTGCACCATCACGGAGCGCACGTCCCGTGGCACGTCCTCCAGAAACCGCTGCACGGCGAACACCAGATGCTTGGGCACGTCGCGACGCAACACATGTTGCACGCGCTCCAGCCAGAACTTGCAGCACAGTGTTTGAGAGATATGACAGTGGGCTGCACCGTGGTGGCGGGGCGGCTTTGTAGGGCGGCAGCGGCAGTGCTCCTGGGTGCCGCGCCAAGCCAGCGGCAGCCGCGGCACCAGCAGGTGCGGCACGCCACACCGATACTGTTGTCCTCCTCACCTCAGCCTACGATAAGTCACATCTTGATGTATCGCAGTTAATCGCCTCCTCTTTATACCACAGGCAACACACTGCCCAAACTCTGCAACACAGTACCCAACACACTGCCTGAAGACTGCAACACAGCAACACCTGCCCAAACACTGCAACACAGTACTCAACACCGCACCAACAATTCCAACTGCACAACAGTCCTCAAACACTGCAACNGTTCGATCCATTTGATGATTTCATACAATGCTGTATAGTACTTCATGTGAGTATAACCTATTTTGTCTGCACCACTTTACCATCATTATCATTAATTTTCATATTTCCAACTTCAGTGAGGATTAATGGAGTGGATTGCATGTATATTCTGTATCTGCAGTACATTTATTTTCCAAGTTTGGTCCCACTTGGATGCTCCCAGAGTCAGATCTCGTATGGTTCACCTAAGGCTCGTACCACCTGCCAGGCTCTTGATCATGTCTCCCACATGGCAAGGAAGTTTTCAATTGGTCTTGTCATGTAATTAGGGAAGGGAGACAGTGACGAGTCTAACTCCAGACTACCAAGACACCAGTTACACAAAAGTGGTAAGACGACATGCAAGGAATGCCAATTATCATTCTGCCAAGTAGCAGTCGGGCATCAAAGGTTGCATCAACCACTTTCACGTGGAAGCCCTGTCACCACAGCAGTGTTGGCAGTGTCAGAAACGTTTCCCTTTGCATATAACTTTTTACCCATCAATAAAAAATAGGTTCTGTAGTGGCCATTTTCTGACAATTTTTTTGTTGAAGAATGTGGGCCACTGACTATTGCTATCTGCTACATCTGTTTCAAGGTTTTCTTCCGTGGTGTTCTTTGATGAAGGCCTTCAGCAACAGAGAGAAATTTCCTAAAGCTATTTACCTGAATTTACCTCCTGAGGGCCACTAATACTAGTGGCCTTGACGAGGACAGGAAGCTGGTGGCTTGTCAAAGGTCCCCCCATTTGCCCGGATGATCTTTTCTATCTGTATTTTAAAACGCAGCAGAGTTTTGGCATTTACAGCTTCGGCAGGAAGGCGGTTCCATGGGTTTACAACCCTATGGGTGATAAAGTATCTCCTGTTTTCTGCCCTACATTTGTGGCATGTTGAGCTTGAACCCATTGCTCCTCGTTCATCTGACATCTGACCTTTTGAAGAAATTGTCCAGATTGACATCGTCCAAATTGTTTAGCATTTTGAAGGTTTCTATTAGATCTGCCTTGTCATGCCTGATTTGCAGTGTTGTTAGCCCTGTGGCCCTCACCCGTTCCTGATACGAGAGATGACTAAGCTCTGGTATGATTTTTGTTGCCCGGTGTTGCACCTTCTCCAGAGCAGCTGTCTTTCTGAAGATGAGGTCTCCGTGCCTAGATGCAATAATTCAGGTGGGGGTGCACCAGAGACTTGTACAGTTGAACAACTACTTTCTTTTCCTTGAAGGTAAAGGTACACTTGATTATTCCCTAGGTTTGGTTCGCTATTTTTAGTGCCGCGCCCACTTGTTGTGCAACTTTTAGTGAATGATGGATTCTGATACCAAGGTCCTTTTCTTCATTTATCTGTTGTAAGGTAGTGCTGTCAATTTGGTAGTTGTGACATGGATTGTTGTGCATCACATGCAAGGTCTTGCATTTATCGACATTAAAAAGCATTTGCCAGTCATCTGACCATTCGTGGAGTTCATGGAATAAATGGGAGAATATTTTCTCACTGGTGAGACAATTTGAAATTGTCTCACTGGTGGTGTCATGAAGCAGATCAGTGACTTCCTCTGCTGTTGCTGTCAGCCCCGTAGCATATCTTGAGGATATCTTGAGATGATTTCGGGTTTTAGTGTCCCCGTGGCCCGGTCCTCGACCAGGCCTCCACCCCTAGGATGCAGCCCGTGACAGCTGACCAACACCCAGGTACCTATTTTACCGCTAGGTAACAGGGGCATAGGGTGAAAAAAACTCTGCCCATTGTTTCTCGCCGGCACCTGGGATTGAACCCGGGACCACAGGATCACAAGTCCAGTGTGCTGTCCGCTTGGCCGACTGGCTCCCTATACTCCCACTGTCAGTATGTTACCATGTTGAGCTAGTATATTGCACCATACAGACTCTGAGGATCCCATGGTGTGATTCAGCTCTTAGTGAGTTGCACCACTACCTTGTTTAGATCCTTGATGTCATCCTGGATTTAGAGTCTTAAGAAAAAAATTAAAATGCCAAACAACTAAACCTGTAGTTTGAGCAGTTAATTACACATGACCCACCTTTCCTGACTGCCATCAGGTCATAGTTCAGGCATCCCAGAGTCCCAACTGGTCACCATCCTCACTGTCCTATCTGATATTCCTCTATCCTCTTAGGTACTTTTGCTGGGAACCATTTGGCTTACAGACAAGTGGTTTGGCCTTCCCTAGGACACACTACATTGCAGGGGCCTGATATGTTTCACATGTACAGGTACATGTGTACCTGTACGTGTGTGTACCAAACATGTACATGTTTGTGCAGTCTCCGTGGTGTAGTGGTAAGACACTCGCCTGGCGTTCCGCGAGCGCTTTATCATGGGTTCGTATCCTGGCCGGGGAGGATTTACTGGGCGCAAATCCTTAACTCTAGCCTCTGTTTAACTCGACAGTAAAATATGTACTTGGTTGTAACAACGATTCTTCGACGGGGATCGTATTCCGGGGACTTGCTCGAAACGCTATGCGTACTAGTGGCTGTACAAGAATGTAACAACTCTTGTATATATCTCAAAAAAAAAAGTATTAGTCAGCCATCTAGTGTCCCTTGATGCTTGCTCTCATTTTAACTAGTTTTCCTGGCACCGTCATCAAGACCTGTTAACCCTTAAACTTCACAAAACATCATACGATGTCTCGAGTAACTTCACATCGCAGGCAAGTACAAAACAGTAGCAGTGTTTCTTAATTGGTATACAAACTGGGGAATAACAATATTGTAATTGTCAAATTTATAACTGCTTTGGCACAGAGGACCAACAAATAAGTGACTTACATGTTAAGGGGTTGTGTGGTCAAGTATTGGCAATGTATCTCAACACATGGCTGCTCCCATTCCACCCCTCCCTCTTCCTGCCTACATTTTTGCCCAGTAGTGAGAACACAGCATAGCAACCCCTTTGTTACCAAGTTGCACTTGGATTGCTTTTGAATTTTGTTTAAATATGCTTTGAACAAATTCTGGATTGGATTGAATTATTTCAGTGTCTGGCACTAATTTGGCATAGCAGAGAAGCTTTCCAACAAGCTCTGCTAAGTCAGTGTGGAATGTCAATCTTCCCTAACCTCACAAGAAGATAACCATGGATCAGTAGGATCTTGCCTTAGAAGCAACTGAATGTACGAGTTAGAACGAGTTTTCATAGGCACTCTAAAAGCCTAATGTTCATGCTCTTTTTGAAAATTAGGTTGCATTTCATTTTATTTTTGGGCAACATTGGCATTTTCATTTATGGAGTGAATGTTGGTTTTTCATACACTAGTCCTGTATAATTCAGGACTAGTGCCAAACTTACACTAAGATGTTGTAGGATGTTGGTTGTAGGATGTTAACAACCTAGGATGTTGAGGGGGAGGGGGAAACAGTTTAGTAAACCACTCTTAAAATATTTGTTGTGGCACAAAATTTATGGAGTTGGATGTAAAGGAATTGCACCAGAGTAACTGCTTTGAAAAATATAAGTATTTTAATTAAGAAATTTGCTCCCACTCTTCCAGACGTTGACTTCAGAATTCCATCAACGTGATCAGGACCAGACTGGAACTGCCACATTTACTTATGAACAGTTTATGTTGGTCATGGCTAGAGTCTTGTAAGGTTGACAGTCTATGAGTGGTGCTAAAATGGCTTCTGTCACATGTATGTTAAACACTGTTTTGAGCATGATTTACGTAACTTGCTCTTACTTTTAAGATAGTGACATTAGCATAACATAGCCAAATAAATCATTGTTGTGTGTTCATGGAGCTCTGCACTGTATTTACTTAGGAAATTGCTTAAAAGTAGCTTTTATAGCTGTAATATCCCTACAGAATAAAGTAATGCTGTACTGTTTAGCTAATACGTATACTGCTTTTCAGTTAAGTTTCATCCGTAACATGTATGCACACAAATTAGCAAGTTATAAGAGCTTTTGATGTATATTTGTAGTGGGCCATCCATGACTCAACATTTCCTAAGATCATGGACTGTCTGGAAGTAGGTGGTTTAAACATTGTGAATGCTTTTTAAAAGTTAAAAAATACCACTGTCTGTGCTGCAACTTACCATTCTCCAAATACTTATCTTGCTGCTTAAAGTTACACTTCTTGGCTTTTTTTCAATTCTTGTCCACGTAATTACTAAAGTAATAACCTCGCAAAATAAGAATAAATGAAGATTTTATTCTGAGTGGAGGTATGGTTCCCATTCTTTGGGTAAGGAAGCCTGTGCTTAGAAATATCAAGGTCCCCTTTGGCCAACTATTGACCTTTGTTAGGATGTACCCACAACATCCATCTTTGCTCCCTAGTATCTATTTAATGCTAGGTGAAGGGAGGCATGAAGTGAAAAGTATTGTACCCAACCATCTCTGTCATGGCCAGGAATTAAATCCAGAACCCCTTAGGTGTGAGCTGACAGTATAGACCACCATGTATGCTACAAATGAGAGATGAGGTGACTGGCATGTTAGGACCAAACGACCTGGGGCCAGATTCACGAAGCAGTTACGCTAGTACTTACGAACCTGTTAATCTTTTCTCAACCTTTGGCAGCTTTGTTTACAATTATTAAACAGTTAATGAGCTCTGATGCACCAGGAGTCTGTTTATAACAATAGCAACAGTTGATTGGGAGGTTTTCATGCTTGTAAACTATTTAATAAATGTAACCAAAGCCGTCAAAGATTGATGAAAGGTGTACACGTTCGTAAGTACTTGCGTAACTACTTCGTGAATCTGGCCCCTGGGTTGCTATCTGGTAGCTGTTAGTCACATCCTGGTTAGGGTGTTTACTCTGCATCAATAATCATTTGCTTTGTTTACCTTGGTGTTACTAATTTTCTTCAAGCAGTCACTTGTTTTTGTTGTCCTATCCTTTCTGGTGGGTTTTTCTTGATTTTGGGTTCTCTGATCCCCAAGCTTCCCTTGCATCATAGAGAGAACCAGATCCGAGTTCTGGCTTCCGATAGGTCTTTGACTTTTGTCTCTGGCTGTCAGCTTGTATGTCCTTTGGTTTGCCAGTTATCTTTGAAGGGTTGAGGTGTGACCGCTTCAATTTCTTCTTTCTAATTTAAACCGTGCCTACTTTGCTAGCAGTTTTTTGTTTGTGGTTCCATGCGGCATCTCTGTTGCCAATGCTGGGTTTCAAGTTCTCCTCCCTCCATATTTTTGGGGTGTAAGGTGTTACTCTGCTGATGGCTGTTCTACCGTGTTTAGGACAGAGGAGTTGTACTAGATTTGTCTGGCCTACTTCCCTTTACATTGGGGTTGTTACTTGCACATGTCCTTCTGCTTTTCTTTGGGGATCTCTTGAGAGGTTATCTTGAGATGATTTCGGGACTTTAGTGTCCCCGCGGCCCGGTCCTCGACCAGGCCTCCACCCCCAGGAAGCAGCCCGTGACAGCTGACTAACACCCAGGTACCTATTTTACTGCTAGGTAACAGGGGCATAGGGTGAAAGAAACTTTGCCCATTGTTTCTCGCCGGCGCCTGGGATCGAAAACCCAGGATCACAAGTCCAGTGTGCTGTCCACTCGGCCGACCGGGATACCTTTGCTAGCTTCCCATTTTTCCCCTCTTTATAGCACTGTTCTTTTACCATTTGTGTGTGTCCTGGATGAGCCTTGCAATGCTTTCTGTGGCTCAGTGGCCATCATGTGTTTGGTCGTGGTTGTTGAAAGCACTTGCCTCTCCTTTTGCAGGGTACTACTCCTCGGCATCACTTTATGGTGTTCCAGGTTTGTTTTTATGCGCCCACCTTGTTTCCTGTTGGTCAGCTGTTTTGTTTGCTGGCATTTGGTGGGGGGTTTGTGGTTTTGCCCTATCCTGAGTGACTGGTTTCTTTATTTTTACTTTCTTCATGACACAAGTAAGTAATAGATGTTAAGAGCTAATGTAATTTTTGCAATGACATTAACTTCACTTCTGCACCTCTCCTGTCCTACATGGTGGTTTCAGTGTGTTGGGTTTTGTCCTGTTGCAGACTAGAATTGCAACCATGCCTCTCATTCTTGCTTGTTTTGCCTTGGGCTTCTATTTATCCTTTGTGTAATATATAATGTAGTGTTTGGCACCTAGACATGTGTCTGGGATGCTTAGCCCCTGGTGTACTTATTGTATACCACAGAACTGGTGGTACACTTGTCTATGTACCATGGCATGGACTGTTTATCCTGGCACTGCTTTTTTGTCCTGCAGCCGGGTCTATTTCTGCTGGTGCCGTGCTTTTTGTCCTGCACCCAGGCCAGTTTTCTGTGGTTCTGTGTTCTTTGTCCTGCACCCAGGCCAGTTTTCTGTGGTTCTGTGTTCTTTGTCCTGCACCAGGCCAGTTTTCTGTGGTTCTTTGTCCTGCACCCAGGCCAGTTTTCTGTGGTTCTGTGTTCTTTGTCCTGCACCAGGCCAGTTTTCTGTGGTTCTGTGTTCTTTGTCCTGCACCAGGCCAGTTTTCTGTGGTTCTGTGTTCTTTGTCCTGCACCAGGCCAGTTTTCTGTGGTTCTGTGTTCTTTGTCCTGCACCCAGGCCAGTTTTCTGTGGTTCTGGTTTTTTTCCCCATGACCGAATATGTTTAATGTGATGCTGGAGTTTCTGCCACGGCTTCATGCTGTGTGCCAAGTTATCCAGGGGTTGGTATGCACTGATGCTACTGGTTGCTGTTCCAGGGTTTTCTTAGTGTTTGCCATGGTGCTGGTTATTTGCAATGGTGCTATTCAGATAGGCCATTCACCATGCTGTCTACCTTTGTCCCGAGGTTTTACATGGCTTGGATTTTCTGAACATTGTGCCTCACATCTGGGATTTCAGCCCTGGCCATAAAGGCTGTGATTTTCCAGAGGAGTGGGTTGTAGGTTTTTATGCCTTCTAGGACTTGCTAGTCACTTTTCTTGATCTGCCTCTCGGATTCCTACCCTGTCTAACATTCTGCACGTTGACCCACCGTTGGATTCATCTGGCGATTGAGTGGTGTCTCTGGATCTTCAGGGTGCATCTTGACACATTGTTTCCTTGGATTTGGAAACTGGTTAGGGTAGTTGTGAGGGGCATCTGTATTTTGGTTTCTTGGCTATCCCATTGGTTTCCTGGTACACAGGATTTCTTTGTCAGGTTGATGCAAGTTGTAGTTTTGTTTCTTTGGCTTCAGTTTTTTTTGTCTTATTTTACCTTGATGACAGCTGGTTTAAGCTCCCAGTTGATCTGTATATCTGCTGGCCAGAGATCAGCTTCTCAGTCTGCAGGTTTTGGATTTCTTGTCTACTGGAGGTGGTTCCATTAAGTTCCCAGTGATCTCTTGAGCATTTTTGTAGCAGCCTGTTCTTCACTGTTCAAATTTCTTCAGGGTTACTCTTTCTGCTGTCGTTGGGGGCCTTTGGGTGCAGTCTCCAGAACTTTTGCAGGGACTTCGTTTTTGTTTTCCTTTTCTGAATTTTTGGGTTCATTGCTGTGGTATCATTGCCCTCCTGTGCTTGTGCTGCTCAAGGGTGTTTCAGATCTTAGCTGGGGCTCTGTTTACAGTGATCGCCGTGCCAGTTGGAGCTTATGGCCTTTTTGTGTACCGGTGGGGTCGCCTTTTATGGTGCACAAGCTGATGCAATTGGTTTGCAATGCAATGCGTTCTTACGATGGGCTCTTGTGTTCCAACTCTGCTCCCCAGTGATTCCTTGCCTCCATCAGAGCAATTCCAATTTGTCTTTGTGGCCATTGTGTGTGGTCCAGCTTTTGGTTTCTCAGTGTGGTTCCCATGCAATTCCCATGTCATGTGTGCTGGTGGATAGCTTTTCCAATTTCTGCCAATCTTAACAGAGTGATCCTTCCCTTGTTTGTGTGCCTGTTGTTTGGTCAACTACAGGTAGTCCTATTTGCTCCTGCTTTATTTCTGGATCTTCTGGTTTCTGTTTTTTGCCTCATTTGCTCCATGTCTAGTCAAAGACATGGAGCAAATAAAAAGAAATATTCCACTGTTTGACAGTGGAATATTTCTGTTGGCTCTGAGATGGCTGGCTTAGCTGTGGTTTCTGAGTTTTTGAGCATCGTGTCCAAACCTGAGTGTCATCATGCAGATCTGCCTATACAGTATAGTACTGTACCAGCAACTCAATGAGGCGTTTTATCTCGATGGTACCAGGCTTTACTTTTAGTTTTCTGACCTAGTTTCCAGACCCTATTTCCCCATCCACGGCACTCGGTTACGTTTGCCATTTCAGCAGGGTAGTACAGGGTGGCATAGCAAGTTTTCTACCTTTTTATATCATTTTAGAGTTAACCACTCAAACAGAAACTAAAGGTAATGTCCATTTTATCGGGGTTGTTCGGGACTTATTGTTTCATGCCTTATATTCACGTATTCAGTCTTGGCAGTCTCTCTCTTGTTGGTTATCAAGGTTAATGTTTCTTCTGGCCCATTCTGTGTGTTTGTCTGGGGCATGCTTTTCCCTCTCTGAAGGGCTTTTCTCTTTGGGACTTTAATGTTTTTTGGGCCCATGCATTTTCTTTTGTGTTCTTGTTTTCAGGTTTGTTCATCTTTTCAGGTAGAGATCAAGATATTGGTTTTTGGTAGTATACTTTGGTGATTGTTGCATGATTTCTCCACCCAGGAATTCCTCGATCTCGGTATCCTGTGGTGACTGATACATTAGCCCACTTCTTGTGGAGTTGGTGTGGCCACACGTTTGGTCCCTTGTTTCAGGGCTTGGCTGCTTCTGGTGAGTGGTTCAGCTTAACCAGCCAACTATGTTTCATTAGGCACCCATTGTCATTGGCATTATGTCATTGCTGGCCTCGTGGGTTACTGATTTTTTGCTCTCTTCATGAGTTCTCGTGGCTCTGTTGTTTAGACAGATTTTTTGGATGCTGCCACACTTTCATTTCATTGGGTCCATGCATGGTCTCCTTTTCCACTTTATGGTTAGTCTTATAGGGTTTTCTTCCTTTCTGTGGTGAAATAGCTTGGGGAAGCCACCAAATGGGACCTTCCTAGAAAACCAGCCTTGAATGTAATGATATGCTTCTTACTGGTGGATTAATGGTAGTTTCCCATTTCCATCGTTCCCCTTCTTCAAATGAGTTCAGGGGTCATGAGGCGGTGCATAATTGATGAGGTTGGTGATTCGGGTTTCCAGATGGTGGCATTTGGTGGCAATCGAGTGTGTAAATGAATGATGTTCAATTGAGTTAATGATTGTTTACATAGGCTCAGAGTTGCAAATGTGAGTCATGCAGGTGTATGTTTCCATGTTTTCTACCTTTCTGATGGTCTTTCTCTCAGGGTGACTTATCATGGTGCTAGGACCCTGCAGACTCCATTTTCCCAGTGTTGTGGTAGGTGCTTATAAATCATTAGAGCCTGGTGTGGTGCTGAGGGTTCGGCAGGTATACTACAGTGTAGCTTGAGAGAAGCTACCAATGGACCCAAGGAGGCCTGGTCAACGACCGGGCCGCGGGGTCGCTAAGCCCCGAAATCATCTCGAGGTAAACATTTCTCTCAAGGTGAGTACCCTTCAGGAAAGAGGCATTTCATTACATTCATCACTTTTATCGTGGTAGAGATATGAATTGGAACAAAGCCATTTAAGCTTTGTTCCCATAAAATCTTGGTAATTTCTGTGGAAATTATTTAATTTTGGTTGCCTAAGAATAATACAATTTCTGTGAAACCATGTGAAACCAAAGGGCATTAGCATTTCCTCTTTTTGGGGAAGGATAACCTATTTTCTATTCAAAATATATTTTGTCTAAATATTAATAAAGATGAACAAGATGTTCGTGGATGTCTATGTATGCACATATGCAAGGAAATAATGTTTTAGATAAGCTTAATAGTACATTTACACTGAAACAAAGAGAGTATTGGGAATACCTGCAGGTTACATATGTACTTACAGTGGAACCTCGAGTGTCGAGCACCTCAAATTACGATCATTTTGAGTAACGAGTGCGCTGATTGGCGACAATTCGTCTCGGTTTGTGAGCGCTCGTTTAATTAACGAGAAAACCACATGGTGCATTCCCGCTGCTTCTCGCACATAAAAAAAAAAATGCAAAGAATTTGAAAAAAGAACAAATGTCAAAAAGGTTTGTTCAGTGTTTATCAGGTAGGCTGCTCCATGTTTCTTAAAAAAAAATAAAAAAATTAACAAATTTGAAGAAAGGAAAAATGTCATAAAGGTTTGTTCAGTGTGTGCCAGGTAGGCTGCTCAAATTATTAATAAATAAATGAAAAAAAATTGAACACATTTAAAACAGAGAAAGATTATTGTAATGGAGTATCCTACCTGAAAAACACTGAACAAACCTTTTGCTATAAAAAAATATGAAAAAAAAGTGAACAAAGTTGAAAAAAGAACAAATGTCATAAAGGTGCATTCAGTGTATGTCAGGTAGGCTGCTCCATTATTTAAAAAAAATGAATATATATTGATTTTCAGTGGTGGAACGGATTATTTTTATTTCCCATATTTTAAATGGGGAAATTCGTTTTGAAAGATGAGCATTTCACATGACGAGCTCGGTGCTGGAACGGATTAAATTTGTTAATTGAGGTTCCAATGTACATACATTTGTCTATGCAAATGTATGCCTAACTCATTTTGTGACACTGAGAATGAAAAATGTTTCATATATTTGTAGACTCACGGCTTTTAGTTTGTCTCCACTGTGAACTTAAAATTGTGTTGGTACAATACATACATTTAAAAAACTCAATTTTCCCTTTCAGACTCTAACCCAGGCCTTTAGCTACCATGACTCGGATCGCGATGGTGTCATCACAATCACGTATGAACAGTTCCTTCACATGGTGTTTAGTCTTAGAGTTTAGATATAGTGTAAACTATTCACAATCTAGGTGCAGCATTTCACTAAATAAGCGGGTGAGGTTATTGCCAAGTTTAGTTTTACACACGTTGTTGAAACAGTGCATTTTCTATAAAATGTTAAAATAATTAAGGATAACCATTTAATTGTGAGATGACTAGTATTAGCAGATTCCATTGTTCCATTAAAGATAGATTGTTATACTAAACTATGTTAATTCCTCTATGGTGAATATGGCCAGCCACTGGAGTATTCATAAGTACGTATAGCTTAGCTCTGTTAATCATGAGGAATGTTTAGACCTTTCCTGCAACTGTACTTGGATCCTTGACCAGATTATCACCTTACTCCAGTATACAGTACCTCAAGATTGCTTGACATCTTACTCCAGTATATCGCAAGATTGCTTGACATCTTACTCCAGTACACCGCAAGATTGCTTGATACTGACGTAATTGTAGGTAGATTTACGATACATCATTTTCTCCATTTTGCATTCATGACATGAATGTTTAGAATGTGTTTTTACATTAAATGCTTCTGATAGCATGAATAAATGTAATACTGTATACTTCTTGTTATGGACTGTGAAACTTGTTTAATTTTCTTTTTAAAATGAATTCCTCAACAGATGTTATTGTTGCAGTTGTCTTCTAGTGTACTGTTCACTGAATGTGCTTGTGTTAATCATTTGTATTGTTAAGGAACAATGTTTTATTGCATATTAAATCTGCACAGCTATATTTCTTCTCGTAGCTTAAATCTTGTATTAATGTTGCTTCACTTAAGATTTATCTTCATTATTACATTTCAAGAGCAAAACATGTTAGCATTATAGCCATACAGTATACTGTACAGTGAAGTGCTGCTGAAATGGAACAATTGTTTCATGCGACTGATGCTTCTGTTATCTTGCATCTTATTTTTTCTTTCACAATTAATGTTTTCTGAATGCAACCAATACATAACATATTTCCACATACAGTATTTTAATGTCATTCAAATTTTTAAATACAAAAACCAACTTTTCTTGAATAATTATACATTTGGAAATTTCTTCATTTTCCATACAATCTAATCAATTGCATCTGACACCAAATGTGAATCCTTCCATTATATCTGATATTTTGTTGGATCAGGAGCCAAATCTATTAGAACAAAGTTTTGATTTCTTTGTGTTTTGTATGATATACTAGTATATGTGTCATGCCTAACAGCCAAACACACACCGAAACTATGACGTTGGTACAACGTTGGAACAAGTTTTAACACCTCCTAACCAGTTATAACAACCAATATAGCAAGTTGTAACAACGTTCTAATACGTCATAAACACGTTAAGCCAAGATGTAACAACTTTATGACCAGTTGTAACAAGCGTAAAATAGAGACAGTTTCGGTTTGTGTTTCCCGGGTAACAGCCAGAACTGCTTTACTTGGCCTAGTATGGAAGGCCTGACCTGCCTGACAGGCAGAGTGATGTTTATTTTCAAATTGGTTTATTCCATTTAATATTATATTAAATTAAGAAAATGAATTGCTGACTTAGGTTTGATAAAATTTCTATCAAAACTATGTTTTAACAAATTAAATTTTTGATATCATATGTAATGGAAAGCTTTATCATTCCTAAGGAAAAAAATTGACATACCCTGTACATAATTTCAGGAAAACTCGGCTTGTTAGGAAACTTGGCCTATTAGTTATGTATATACATACATGCTGTATATCCTTCCATTATTTCTTGGTCTTAAACAAATGAATTTTAATTGCTGACATCTTGGAGGGAATTCTCAAGATTTAAAATTTAAATATATTTAGTTAATTGTTAAGAACCATTTTCATTATTTCATAACTATTGATCACCTAAAATATAACCAATTAGGCCTGATATATTTTATAAATAATCATTCAATATGCAACACTTGCAACCAGTCACTGTTACCTGGGAGCAGGGATCTACCTTCTATTGTTGACATTGAAATTGTCTCTCCACCCGAGACACTACAGAAGCTGTACATTCTGGCACTATGCCATGTTATGATATCCTGGAATGTTTAATGAATTTTTATTTTTGATTTACCGGTAATTCAGTTTACTTTAGGTTGGTGGGGTTTTATCGTGCTAATGTAAAGTACTGTACTCCTCGTTTAAAGATAAATTGTTCCCTCTTGAGAATGTATATATGCATGGAAGATTTTATATTTTATATGTGTTAATATATTCTATACATTCAAGGAATATGCCTTATAAGTAAAATGTATTACCCGAATAAATAAATTTTTTAATCTTTAACCTAAATTTTACAATTGTACTACTTATTCTGCTTAGTGAAAGACGTAAATGAATGTATATACAGTACNGTATCGTGTGAGGTGTGAGGGGGTGTCTTGTGAGGTGTGAGGGGGTGTCTTGTGAGGTGTGAGGGCTGTCTTGTGAGGTGTGAGGGGGTGTCTTGTGAGGTGTGAGGGGAGTGTCTTGTGAGGTGTGTCTTGTGAGGTGTGAGGGGAGTGTCTTGTGAGGTGTGAGGGGAGTGTCTTGTGAGGTGTGTCTTGTGAGGTGTGAAGGGGGTGTCTTGTGAGGGGAGTGTCTTGTGAGGGGAGTGTCTTGTGATGTGTGAGGGGAGTGTCTTGTGAGGGGAGTGTCTTGTGATGTGTGAGGGGAGTGTCTTGTGAGGGGAGTGTCTTGTGAGGGGAGTGTCTTGTGATGTGTGAGGGGAGTGTCTTGTGAGGTGTATCTTGTGAGGTGTGAGGGGGTGTCTTGTGAGGTGTGAGGGGAGTGTCTTGTGAGGTGTGTCTTGTGAGGTGTGAGGGGGGTGTCTTGTGAGGGGAGTGTCTTGTGAGGTGTGAGGGGGTGTCTTGTGAGGTGTGTCTTGTGAGGTGTGTCTTGTGAGGTGTGAGGGGAGTGTCTTGTGAGGTGTGTCTTGTGAGGTGTGAGGGGAGTGTCTTGTGAGGTATGAGGGGCTGTCTTGTGAGGGGAGTGTCTTGTGAGGTGTGTCTTGTGAGGGGAGTGTCTTGTGAGGTGTGAGGGGGGGTGTCTTGTGAGGGGAGTGTCTTGTGAGGTGTGAGGGGGGTGTCTTGTGAGGGAGTGTCTTGTGAGGTGTGTGGGGAGTGTCTTGTGAGGGGCTGTCTTGTGAGGTGTGTCTTGTGAGGTGTGAGGGGAGTGTCTTGTGAGGTGTGAGGGGGGTGTCTTGTGAGGGGAGTGTCTTGTGAGGTGTGTCTTGTGAGGTGTGAGGGGAGTGTCTTGTGAGGTGTAAGTGGAGTGTCTTGTGAGGTGTGAGGGGGTGTCTTGTGAGGTGTGAGGGGCTGTCTTGTGAGGTGTGAGGGGGGTGTCTTGTGAGGTGTGAGGGGCTGTCTTGTGAGGTGTAAGGGCTGTCTTGTGAGGTGTGAGGGGCTGTCTTGTGAGGTGTGAGGGGGGTCTTGTGAGGGGTGTCTTGTACTCACCTAATTGTGCCTTTGAGGGTTGAGCTTTGCTCTTTGGTCCGACCTCTCAACTGTGGGGCTGTCTTGAGTCATGAAGCAGCAGGAGGTGGACTGTCTTATGAGTCATGAGGCAGCATGACTCATATGTTTACACTCTAAAGTTTACACATGTTTACAATCTAAGCATTGTTTTAGATGGTAAACAAATCCAAACAATGGTTATGAGTTTAAAGTACATTGAGGATGAATACACAGGGAGACGTGATTAAGACATGTAAGATACTTAGATAAATGCAAAGAAGTAATGTTCAAATCCAAACAAAAAAAGTAGAACAAGGGGTTATAAATAAGAGGTGTATGTACATTAAGATGTTAACAAAATACAGGTTCCTTATGTGCTTACAGCATATTGAAGTGCAGCGTATTACTAATTTCTAGGTTTACCAACACCTAATTTAGATACAGGCCTCTTGGGTATTTGCATTCCCTGTGACGTAAGACACTTGGCCAGCGCTTCGCGAGTGCTTTGTCCTGGGTTGTATCCTGGACGTGGAAGAATTTACTGGGAGTCAATCCTGAACTGTAGCCTCTGTTTACCTAACAGTAAAATGGGTACCTGGTTGTTAAACGATTTAGTGGGTCATATTCGGGAAACGTAGGATTAAGGACCTGCCCGAAATGATACGCTTGCTAGTGGCTGTACAAAAATGTAAGGACTCTTATATACTGTATATAAATAATATGTATAATAAATAATAAAGTTAACTAAAATTATCATGATCTAAACTATTGTGTGCATTAGCTCCCTCCCCCCCAGAAAAAAAAATTGACACTGAACAGCATTTAAATGGCAGGATCACTGATCAACTTTTATTCTCATAAATAAATACAGTGTATGTGAAATACAGGTACTGTACTGGATACGAGATAAGATTTAAATGCATAAATTTGAGGGTTAAGAAAACACACCCAGCAAGTCTGCGTTTTTAATATAACTTTCTTCTAAGCTTAATTCCAAACCAAAATGATTACCACTACAGTGCTGTAAGTTGCATATTTTGCTCTAAAGGAGCACAAGTGTCCCTGGACCACAGCACTGTACTTTACATTATAAATAGTTTAGTATCTGGGCGGTGTAGGGGACTCCCGACAGTGTCCGGTGTTCTCAGAATAATATTGAAGGTGATATGGTGAGAGCCGACCACAGTGTAGCCTTCAGGTGATGGGAAAGGGATCTCCTCATAGTTTTACTCTGCAGGCATTGTTTCATATTTTTGTATTTTGTTTAAGGAAGCATGCCAGTATATTCTTGTTTTTTATGAGAATGTTTCATGGTCATTATAATTTGATAGTCTATTCATTATAATGAATTAAATATTTTCATTAAAACCCTTTATCTGTTTATCTATATTGTAGTCTACAACCAATTATTTACTCTTAGGTCTTCTATGGCCTTTAAATTATTATAATAAATGTTATTATTAAAATGTATTTTGTCATTATGGGCATTCTTTTGATGAAATCTGCTTTTTATATTTTAAATGCATAAAATTTGTGAAGCACAGTACATATTTTAAAACACTCCTACCAAAGTCATAAGTTTGTTAATAGGTTATTGTGTTCCTCTCAGACTATTGTAGTTGGGACCAACCCCAATTCCATTCCATACCAAATTTCACTCCATTTGGCATCATCACTACAATTTTTGTCATTTATTTTTTGTCATACATATGCATTTATATATATTTTAATGTGTTCATTAAATTAAAATCTATGCTGCAATACAGTACTACAATATAAATAGAACAAGGTACTGTTGATACCTGGTTGATGGGGTTCTGGGAGTTCTTCTACTCCCCAACCCCGCCCGAGGCCAGGCGCGACTTGTGAGAGTTTGGTCCACCAGGCTGTTGCTTGGAGCGGCCCGCAGGCCCACATATACCTGGTTGATGGGGTTCTGGGAGTTCTTCTACTCCCCAAACCTGGCCCGAGGCCAGGCTTGACTTGAGAGTTTGGTCCACCAGGCTGTTGCTTGGAGCGGCCCGCAGGCCCACATATACCTGCTTGATGGGGTTCTGGGAGTTCTTCTACTCCCCAAGCCCGGCCCGAGGCCAGGCTTGACTTGTGAGAGTTTGGTCCACCAGGCTGTTGCTTCAGAAGTATAGTACCTATATGAGAGGTACTGTATGGTAGGAAAAATTATTTTTATTCAATGCAATTACAAAGTGAAGCTCCACTTGCCTGTTAGCCATTGAGTGGCCTACTGAGGTGTCCTCATCTTGAGGTTATCTTGAGATGATTTCGGGGCTTTTAGTGTCCCCGCGGCCCGTCCTTGACCAGGCCTCCACCCCCAGGAAGCAGCTCGTGACAGCTGACTAACACCCAGGTACCTATTTTACTGCTAGGTAACAGGGGCATAGGGTGAAAGAAACTTTACCCATTGTTTTTCGCTGGCGCCTGGGATCGAACCCGGGACCACAGGATCACAAGTCCAGCGTGCTGTCCTCTCAGCCGACTGGTTCCTCATACTGTACTAAAGAAATTTGTGTGCACTATATACAGTCTATATATACTGTGTTGCACCAGAAACACTGCTGGCATCAATACCTTTCTTTTCCTCATGGCTATTCACATTATGACCACCCAAGTTTGTTTCTTTACCAGTTCTCTCTCTTCATTAATACATATACTGTACATTACAAGAGATTACATTAAATTAAACAAAATATTAATACAATTAAAAATACTTATGATTAATTGATATAAATGCTAGTCATTACGATATTAAAGGAATAAGGCTGCTAGTGGCTATTGATAATAGTATACTACAACTATTTTGTGTATTGTGCCGTTTCGAGTGTTCTGCTCGAAATGCTGTGCGTGTTAGTGGCTTTGCACGAATGTAAAAATACCAATCGTATGTAATCTTGCCAGCCCATTGTACCTTCTTGCAAATAAATTATTATTATTATTATTATTATCATTAGTATCATTATTGTTTCAGATCTGCGGTGTGTGAACAGTAAAGATGGCTGGTGGAATGCCTGATAGGAATTTTCTAATGAGTGTTTTCCAGCAGTAAGTTTGAATATACAGTACTGTATTCTATATGCACACCTGTAGTCTTTATCTCTTAACATTAATTAACATCACATCACTTTCTATACTATCCAATATATATATGTTCTGTAGATTTATTTATTTCCAAAATTAGCAAAATCATAACTAACAGATTTGCATCATTTGTTATATAAAACATTAAGTGAATATGTTTTTTGAAACCAGTACGTAAATATGCATACACATTTGTTAATGCTCACATAATTGGCAACTTACTACCTGCAGAGTAGACAAAGATCGCAGTGGAGCTATAGATGCCAGAGAGTTGCAGTCGGCACTCTCTAACGGAAACTGGACCCCGTTCAATCCAGATACTGTTCGACTAATGATTNAGCAGAGAAAAACTTGGTGATTACCCGACATATAAAATCCAGAACACCCCAGTATCTAGGGGGCTATGACTGGAGAGAGAAGATAAGCGAGAACGGCGTATAATCCGCGATAAAGGATGCGGAACACCAACACGTGTACATGGCCCAGAAACAAAACAATCACCCCGCCCCTGAACTTGAGGTCTGAACTGCACTACCCATATTCCAGGGAGGGCGCCAGCAAGGTGTATGTAACGAATATTAGGAAATTTGAGAAAGGAAGGAGAGACGATGGGAATACAAAATAATGCGAAACAGAATCGAAAGAAGACAAGGAGTACGGAAGAGGACCAACGAGTCCGAGAAAGGACCTGAGGGAAGCCTCACCGGAAGTCAACAGACGTTCCAATAATATTTCAAGTATCAAAGAGTCTCGCAAACCTTCGAGAATCATGAGAGGCAAGCACAGAGGCACATATGGGCATATGGGCCCAATGGCACCCTTTGCCAAGGGTCATGCAGAGATCCCAACACGAAGGGAACATGATTTTGACATGGAGAAAAGTACATGTCCAAGAGAAAAAAGTGTAGAAGGCGGCGTAAGCACCCACAGGAATGACAGAACAGATGGACCCGAAGGGACATGGAACCAAACCTGGGGAGGAGCAGACCCGAACCAACTCGGTTGCAGAGGGGAAAGGAAAACCCACACTGAGGAGATGCAAGCCCCGCTCTGAGGGCACAAAAACCCAAGCGGGGCAAATGGGGCCAAGGCCCCCCAGGCAACCCCTCCCCAACCCCAGGAACCTCCAGAGCAGGACCAGGGGCCAAGCCATCTCCCCAAAGCCCTGGCTTCACAAGAAAAAACCGGGGCAGCTGTAAAAACTTTACGGAAGGGAGCCCACTGGTCAGACCCATACGCCACGACTGGAGGAACAGGCTCGAATGCCTCCGCCGCCACTCCAGAAGAGAAAAACCCCCGAGACTGCCCGAGTCTCAACACCAACAAGACCTCGCCCAACTCCAAAACCCGCCGACGGTTTCGGAGCCAAAAGCAAGGGAAGAGGAATGTATGCACAACAGAAGGGGAAGGACCAGGCGGAGCGGACGGAACCAGAGCCGAAGCGACTCCCACCCCCAAGTCCGGACCCCTATAACCAAAACGGGGTAGTTTCAGGGCATCCGGAGCCGCAACCAACCGAGCATGCAGCAGCAACCCAACCGAGCATGCAGCAGCAACCGAACCGAGCATGCAGCAGCAACCGAACCGAGCATGCAGCAGCAACTGAACCGAGCATGCAGCAGCAACCAAACCGAGCATGCAGCAGCAACCAAACCGAGCATGCAGCAGCAACCGAACCGAGCATGCAACGCAGCAGCTGCCTGCACCCACATATGTTGAGTAGCATGGGTGAACTGGAGCACATACAGACAACAAAGTCGTACAACTTCAAGTCAAAAGAATCACCGACCCAACAGGCAGCATGGTGGAGGCACAACTATTGAATGTCACCCTGAGACAAGGGGACAGAGCAATCTCCAAACTCACAAGAGGCGAGAGGGGACTCAAGGGTCACATTCACCGGACCACGGAGCCCTGCTGGGTTTCCCAGGGCTCTTAGCCATTTCAATACGCTAAGGAAAGCCCAGGCAGGGTACTGCGAACCGGCACCCAAGTCTACCAAACGAACTTCTAAAGCTGAACCCCTAGGACGTGTCCACTTACGGGGGCCCAGCGGGGATACCATCAACACACAAGCAAACACACACCGACCCCAACAACAGAGAGGGAAGACAAGACAGACACCCCCCACGAGGTAGGAACAAACAAAAACAAGAGAAAAACCTGCAAGAAGACAACATACCCAGGCAGAACAGAACCAGCCGCCATAATAGGTGATAACTAGCTGTGCAGTACCCCGCACCCCTACCAGTGACGAAAACTACCTCCTACCCAGAGACAAACAAGGCCAATAAAACCCCAGCTGACCCCAAGGGCGGTCAAGTACCGAGCAGTAAAAGACACAGCAGAGGTAGATCCCAAGCAGACTTGTGGAAGAAGGCCCCAAGGGCAGTACTTGCAGGGCACCTAGTGAAGAGTACCCTAGGCGCATGCAGCCCGAGTACTGTGGAATATTACTCCTGGCTCACACACTACCTGTAGAGACAGCCCACACCACGAGGCACAGAAATGAAACAAAACCGGAGACAGAGGTACACGACTTATCCAGAATCACATCAGCCAAGAACTGCTGGTTGGATCACCGCCATGGAGGGTCTAGGGCTCCCCCTTCCCCCTCCCGGAGAGGAGGGAGGTTGCACAGACGGCGGTGTGGCGACATGACGTCGTCGTGCTAGTTTGCTAATTTTGTTTGGGGAGTTTTGTCCAATCGTTCGGCTTTCAGTAGTAATAATTTCACCAGAATAGGGGGTTTGTTTTGGGGCGCCTACCTTTCTGGGTGCCTGTCCCAGTCGATGGCAGACATAGAATGCTTCCAACCACAGTGGGGTTTCTATAGGTCATTGCTCCTCGTGCCTCTCTGAGGGGAAGGGGCCAGGTTCTGGCTCGTGGTCCCCGGTAGGCAAGAACTTCAAGCACATTGACTGATGCCAGAAAGTTATACATATCCATTCAGCCTGCATAGCTCCAGGGAACTGACGGGGCTCCCCCCAGAAGCTAAATCATAATGGAATACAGAGGTAAAGTTATGGCACTAATATTTCAATTTTTCTATATCCGATAAGATTAAATCAGATTGAATGTGTAAACAAATTACCGTACCTGTAATTGTGAAAGATGTGGAGAAATTGGAGCACTGATGACAGTTTGCAATGCTGCTGCTGCTTGAATTGCTTGTGGAAGACTGCCAGCCTTATTGAGGTCTGGCTCATACAGATCTTTCACATAGCTTCTTGGTAACTCTAACTGATTCTGCAAAAATTGACATTCAGATTATTCTATAAAGAAATGATAAAACAAAACAAGATAAATAAAATAAATGACTGAGATATATTATTAAGATTAAGGCATCTAACAGCCTAGTTTACCAGACCATCAATCAGGGGCCTGGTCAGAGATTGAGTCATGGGGACATTATTTCCCAGAACCATTACAAGGTATTCAGAAAGTAGCAAAGCAATCACATCAGAATACTGCAGCAGCTACTTCCATGTACAAATGAGCTAAAGGTACAATACTACAAACGATGTCTGCACATATACCAAGATCAATCAGTTTCCCATCAACCAATCAACAAGCATCATTGGTCTAAATTAAGTTGGGGGGTGGGGGGGATGAGGATATAAATGATGAGAGGAGAAGTTTTGAAGTACTATAATAGAAATACCAGCAGTAACCAACTGCCCTGCAAACACATAACAAAACTGTCCCTATTTTCCACTTGTTACAACTTGTCATAAAGTTGTTACATCTTGTTATAACACTTTTATGACATAAAATGCTGTTACAATTTCCTATATTGGTTGTTATAACTTGTTAGGTTGTGCTAAAAATTGTTCAAACGTTGTAGCAACTTCGTAGTTTCGTGGTGTGTTAGGCGGGTAGCTGGACTAGATAGTAGGTAGGGCAAGAGTGGGGTACCATGAAGATAATGGAAGGGGTCATTTATAACATACTAGATACAGAAAGGTCAAGGGAAAATTATGGTAAATGCAACAGAGCATGCCTGTAGATATTCAACATGGGCAAGAGCAAAGATCTAAATACTAGTACTCAGGAAATACAAGGAAATTGACTAGGCAGCAAAACTTGTGGACACAGTGAACAAATACATCTTGAGGCAACATATCATGGAAATGACAAGAGAAAGAGAAGAGAATCCATCAGCTACACTAACCTGGGCTTTATGCATAATGAGGTAGAGATATCAAATTTAGAATATGAGAGGCCTCGAGTCAACAATTACTGCAATTGAAAGAGGTAGTTGGACCAGAAAATAGGTTGAGGATTGTAAGAAAAAACTGACAAGGGGACTACAGGAGGATTAACGTCTGTCTACAAGATGCTCAATGTGCAAAAGCCACAAAGCACTTCATCCCATACATAAAGTAAGTAAAAAAGTGAAAGTGAAACCCCTAGTTTAACAGACAGTGCAAGGAGAAGGCGGCCAAATGCACATGGAAAAATTTCAGGAACTGGGAACAGGCACAAATAGAAACACACTAAAGAGGGCTAATAATGAGTACACCAGAATTAGGAGGGCAGCAGCGCAGCAGTTTGAAAATGAAAACTAAAGTACTAGAAATCTTCAAATTGGAACAAGACTGGAGATCAAGGCGATAACACAACAAAAAGCCAGAAGAAACGCTACATTTAAATGTATGATCATTAAAAATTGATCGTTAAGCACTGATAAGCATTCCAGCAGTATGTCATTTAGTTAAAACATTGTCATATATACCAATATATTTTTGTACTGTACTGTATTTATGCTTAACTACCTTTTCAGTTTTTCATTCTATTTTCCCATTTTCCTATGCTCGTTGAAGCAATGTTCACTACATTTACTAGCTATGTTTCTCAGTGCAAGTCCTTACCTTGAGGATACCTTGAGGTGCTTCCGGGGCTTAGCGTCCCCGCGGCCCGGTCATCGGCCAGGCCTCCTGGTTGCTGGACTGGTCAACCAGGCTGTTGGACGCGGCTGCTCACAGCCTGACGTATGAGTCACAAGTCAGTGGCAACTACTGCATGCATGTGATACACCTATGCCAGATGTTTTTCTAGTCTTGGCCCATGGACAGACGCTAGGAATGTTAGGCCATTCAACACTAATTCAATCGTGTAATTATCAAATGGTACCGGTGCTCCTAACAGTGTCATTAAAATATAAAAGCATTTATAAACGGTGGGAAGAAGTAATCTATTAAACCTCCCCATCCTTATTAACGGGGTTTCCAGGGAGAACAAGACAAATATTAATAATAGATATTATGTTATTAAAAAGGTTAAAAGAAGCTCTTTACATGAAATTCAATCCACAAATTGCACAACATTGAAATTAACAATAAATAAACTTACTATCAACCTGTCCAGTTCCTCCAATAACTTGGAATTATTTGTATTTGTCTGTTCAATCGAAGTATTTTTGTCTGCCATCTTTTCAATGGAATCTTTTACATGAAGCAATATCTCATCATACGAATCAAGACGACATTCAATTGTTTCAGCTTCTGTATATGCAGCATCAATCATCTTCATTAAAGCCTCAACTTGAGCTTCTGAAGCCATCATACTGTGGATATTGGCCTGAAAATATGTTACAAATATTATACATCTTTTGTATATAATATTGTACATTAATACACAATGAAACATATTTTCATCTAGACATTACGTTAAAATGGATAACTCCAGGATTTGTTTTACTTACACCATCAAGAACAGAGAGGTCACGTGACAGTTGTTCTGCAAAGGCCTCTGCATTACTGACGGCCGAGTCACACTGTTCCATGAGCCTTTCCAAGTCCATCTGTTCCTTCTCCGACAGAGCTCGATAATCCCCATCATCCTCAAAAACAGCATCCACGTGATCAAGAGCTGAAATACTGTATGCTGTTTAACGCTATAATTGCAAATGCACTACAGTGCATTTAATTTTTATATAATTCTTATAAAAAGTTGTTGTTTTAATCGTAGGCTATCAAAAGGGGTCTCCCCAAGCTGTAATACCGTGGGATATAAAAATAAGGCCTCTTAACTTCTCACTCCATAAAAGGGGAAACTGTCCACTGTACTGTAAGGATAATGCATGAATAAAATTTTTCTTATGTATAATTATTTAACAAATGCCAAGGAATCAGAAATTTTGAGAAAAACAATGTGTAGGTGGTAACCAGCTTACCTGAAGTATTAACATCCCCACTCTCTGCAAGATTAACATTCTCTTCAATAAGTTCTGTTGGAATATTTATGAACTGGGGCTTCTGCTTTGGCAAGTACCGGCAACACAACTGCAACAATAAATAAGAGTTTTAAAATGTATTCTACTAAGATATATAATTAATAAAACAATAATCAGAGACATAACAATCTCAGATACTTCATACTCAGATCATAAGCTCATTGAAGTACGAACTAGCATAAATAACGGTACTAGGTCTAAGAGACCCAACAAGCGAGAAGGAATATTCAATCAATTCAATTTCAACAATAAGAGGATCGACTGGGAAAAAATAAATGTAGACCTTGCAACCATTCAATGGGAGACGGTCTTAAGCGACAAAACTCCCACACAGGGAAATCTTCAGGGAACCAGATACAATAAGAATTCCAGAGAACAACATAGAGCACATAGAGGTGTCTAGAGACGAAGTGGAAAAAATGCTCAAAGAGCTAAATAAGAACAAAGCAGTTGGTCCAGATGGAGTTTCACCATGGGTTCTGAGAGAATGTGCACCTGAGCTCAGCATCCCTCTTCAACTGATCTTTCAGGCATCCCTGTTTACAGGAGTTGTAGCTGATGTGTGGAAAAAGGCTAACATAGTTCCAATTACAAGAGTGGAAGCAGGGAAGACCCCCTTAATTATAGACCGGTATCATTGACAAGTGTAATAGTCAAAATATTGGAAAAAATAATCAAAAACTAAATGGGTAGCACACCTGGAGAGAAATGATATAATATCAGACAGACAGTATGGTTTTCGATCTGGTAGATCCTGTGTATCGAATTTACTCAGTTTTTATGATCGAGCAACAGAGATATTACAGGAAAGAGATGGTTGGGCTGACTGCATCTATCTGGACCTAAAAAAGGCTTTCGACAGAGTTCCACATAAGAGGTTGTTCTGGAAACTGGAAAATATTGGAGGAGTGACAGGTACGCTTCTAACATGGATGAAAAACTTTCTGACTGATAGAAAAATGAGGGCTGTGATCAGAGGCAATGTATCGGACTGGAGAAATGTCACAAGTGGAGTACCACAGGGTTCAGTTCTTGCACCAGTGATGTTTATTGTCTACATAAATGATCTACCAGTTGGTATACAGAATTATATGAACATGTTTGCTGATGATGCTAAGATAATAGGAAGGATAGAAATTTAGATGATTGTCATGCCCTTCAAGAAGACCTGGATAAAATAAGTATATGGAGCACCACTTGGCAAATGGAATTTAATGTTAATAAATGTCATGTTATGGAATGTGGAATAGGAGAACATAGACCCCACACAACCTATATATTATGTGAGAAATCTTTAAAGAACTCTGATAAAGAAAGAGATCTAGGGGTGGTTCTAGATAGAAAACTATCACCTGAAGACCACATAAAGAATATTGTGCAAGGAGCCTATGCTATGCTTTCTAACTTCAGAATTGCTTTTAAATACATGGATGGGGATATACTAAAGAAATTGTTCATGACTTTTGTTAGGCCAAAGCTAGAATATGCAGCTGTTGTTTGGTGCCCATATCTTAAGAAGCACATCAACAAACTGGAAAAGGTGCAAAGACATGCTACTAAGTGGCTCCCAGAACTGAAGGGTAAGAGCTACGAGGAAAGGTTAGAAGCATTAAATATGCCAAAACTAGAAGACAGAAGAAAAGAGGTGATATGATCACTACATACAAAATAGTAACAGGAATTGATAAAATCGACAGGAAAGATTTCCTGAGACCTGGAACTTCAAGAACAAGAGGTCATAGATATAAAACTGGCTAAACACAGATGCCGAAGAAATATAAGAAAATTCACTTTCGCAAACAGAGGGTAGACGGTTGAACAAGTTGGGGGAGAAGGTGGTGGAGGCCAAGACCGTCAGTAGTTTCAAAGCGTTATATGACAAAGAGTGCTGGGAAGACGGACACCACGAGCGTAGCTCTCATCCTGTAACTACACTTAGGTAATTACACTTAGGTAATTACAGTGCCTCAAACAGACCTTGTAAGCTTCAGCTGTCAGTTGAGCTATTCCC
>WNGS01145354.1:5544167-5577120 GCA_020271785.1 Procambarus virginalis
AACCCGAGGTTGGTGCAAAACAACCAGTTTATCGAGTAAGTCCCTGATAATTTTTGCTGCAAAGAAAAGAGATAACATCGATCTCATGTCAGAAGAGCTGTAGAAGGAAGCAAAAGTAGTAGATAAAAATTGTTGGCCTCGTGGAAGGTCTTACAACCAAAGAGAATGTGTGCGCTACAGGAGAATAGGCAGATATGTAAAAGGGAAAGATCGACCTTGAGGATCACCCTAAACGGTGCCAAGCAGATGGAAGAAGTACTAAGGAATGCTAGAAAGTTACAAAGTGATGAGGATGGGGAAAATGTGGTCATTAGACGAGATCTTTCAAGAGAGACAGAGAGAAGCTGAAACTGAACCTCGCTGAGGCAAAACGTTTAAATGAGAGCAGGAATGAAGAAGAAATCAAATCTTTTTCTACAAAGTGTTAGGGGTAGGCAGACCAGTAAAGTGGTACATAAAGGCAAACAAACCAACACAATCAATAGAGAGAGGGGGAGTGAAGAATAAGGAGAGGGGGAACAAGTTCCTGAAGATTGCATACACAACAACATAGATGGAGTAAGATCGAAGATATTGGAGTTAAGTGATGTAACACAGATGCAGACACCAGACATTGTTGCACTCACGGAGACAAAACTTGAAGATGATATTTTAAATGAGGTCATATTCCCAAGGGGCTACTCAATTTGGAGAAGGGACAGAAAAATTAGGAAAGGCGGTGGCGTTGCTGTGCTGGTGAAAGACACATAAAGGTGAAGGAAATAATGACTGCCAATCCACAAGAGGTTGACATAATAGCACTAGAGATCTGCCATGAAGATGATAAACTAATGGTCATAAATGCATATAGTCCACCACCAAGCAGCACATGGTCAAAGGAGGAGCTAGATAGTAAACGAGAAGGTCTTATAACAATAATGAGAGAGATTATAGCGAGAGCGGATAACAATAGGTCACGACTGTTGATAGTTGGTGACTTCACTTGAAATCCATAGACTGGGAAGCATATGAAGCTAAAACAGAAGATTTTTGGACCTGTAAATTTGTAGACCTCATCCTGGAAACATTCTTGTATCAACATGTTAAACAAGCTACGAGGATGAGGGAAGGGACGTTCCCTCCATGCTAGATTTGATATTTACCAGGAAGGAGGAAGAAGATATTGACATTCAGTACCTTCCTCCCTTGGGTAAAGTGACCATGTCTTTTTGGGAATAAGTATGCAATGTGTTATAATCTGGAAGAAAATAAGGAGATGAGGCAGTTGAAAAACCTGACTTCAAGAGAGGACATTATGGCAACCTTAGAAATTTTTTTAGTGAGTATAATTGGACAGACTTGTTGCTAGGCAAGGAAGTGAATGAGATGTATGTCAAGTTTTGTGAAATATATGATAAAGGCACAAAAACAAATTTATACCAAAACAGAGATGCAGAACTAGGAAACAGGATTGGTTCAATAGGAATTGCGAGAGGGCCAGAGACCAAAAGACACAAAAATGGAATCAATACAGGAAGAGGCCAAACCCCCAAACATACAAACGATACAAAGATGCAAGAAACACTACACAGGCAGTGAGGAGAGAGGCAGAAAGAAATTTTGAAAAAGGGATTGCAGACAAAATGTAAAACAGAACCAGGTCTATTCTACAATTCATAAACAACAAATTGCAGGTAAAGGATAATATTCAGAGGTTGATAATGGGAAATAGATTCACGGAAAATGAAAAGGAAATGTGTGAAACACTAAACGAAAAGTTCCAAAGTGTGTTTGTACAAAATGAAATCTTTAGGGAACCAGACACAATAAGAATTCCAGAGAACAACATAGAGCACATAGAGGTGACTAGAGACGAAGTGGAAAAAATGCTCAAGGAGCTAAGTAAGAACAAGGCAGTTGGTCAGATGGAGTTTCACCATGGGTTCTGAGAGAGTGTGCACCTGAGCTCAGCATTCCACTTCAGCTGATTTTTCAGGCATCCCTGTTTACAGGAGTTGTAGCTGATGTGTGGAAAAAAGGCTAACATAGTTCCAATCTACAAAAGTGGAAGCAGGGAAGACCCCCTTAATTATAGACCTGTATCATTGACAAGTGTAATAGTCAAAATATTGGAAAAATAATTAAAACTAAATGGGTAGAAACACCTGGAGAGAAATGATATAATATCAGACCGACAGTATGGTTTCGATCTGGAAGATCCTGTGTAACGAACTTACTCAGTTTTTATGATCGAGCAACAGAGATTTTACAGGAAAGAGATGTTGGGTTGACTGCATCTATCTGGACCTAAAAAAGGCTTTCGACAGAGTTCCCCATAAGAGGTTGTTCTGGAAACTGGAACATATTGGAGGGGTGACGGGTAAGCTACTAACATGGATGAAAAATTTCCTAACTGACAGAAAAATGAGGGCCGTAATCAGAGGCAAGGTATCGGATTGGAGGAATGTCACGAGTGGAGTACCACAGGGTTCAGTTCTTGCACAGTCTGCACCGGTAATGTTCATTGTCTACATAAACGATCTACCAGAGGGATTACAGATTACATGAACATGTTTGCTGATGATGCTAAGTTAATAGGGAAGATAAGAAACCTAGATGATTGTCATGCCCTTCAAGAAGACCTGGACAAAATAAGTATTTGGAGCAACACTTGGCAAATGGAATTTAATGTGAATAAATGCCATGTTATGGAATGTGGAATTGGTGAACATAGACCCCACACAACCTATAAATATGTGAGAAATCTTTAAAGAATTCTGATAAAGAAAGGGATCTAGGGGTGGTTTTAGATAGAAAACTGTCACCTGAGGACCATCAAGAACATTGTGCGAGGAGCCTATGCTACACTTTCTACCTAAGAATTGCTTTTAAATACATGGATGGAGAATACTAAAAAAATTGTTCACGACTTTTATTAGACCAAAGCTGGAATATGCAGCGGTTGTATGGTGCCCTTATCTTAAGAAGCACATCAACAAACTGGAAAAGGTGCAACGACATGCCACTAAGTGGCTCCCAGAAATGAAGGACAAGAGCTATGAGGAGAGGTTAGAGGCATTAAATGCAAAAACTAGAAGATAGAAGAAAAAGAGGCGATATGATCACTACGTACAAAATAGTAACAGGAATTGATAAAATCGACGGGAAGATTTCCTGAGACCTGGAACTTCAAGACAAGAGGTCATAGATTTAAACTAGCTAAACACAGATGCCGAAGAAACGTAAGAAAATCACCTTCGCAAATAGAGTGGTAGACGGTTGGAACAAGTTAAGTGAGAAGGTGGTGGAGGCCAAACCGTCAGTAGTTTCAAAGCGTTATATGACAAAGAGTGCTGGGAAGACGGGACAACCACGAGCGTAGCTCTCATCCTGTAACTACACTTAGGTAATTACACTATAGTACTTACACAACACCACACTTGTTCCTGGTGATAAATGAGCAAGAACGGTTGTGTGGTGCCCATATCTTAAGAAGCCACATCAACAAACTGGCAAAGGTGCAAAGAACAACATGCACTAAGTGGCTCTCAGAACGAAGGGCAAGAGCTAATGAAGATAGGTTAGAGGCATTAAATATGCCAAAACTAGAAGACAGAAGAAAAAGAGGTGATATGATCACTACATACAAAATAGTAACAGGAATTGATAAAATCGATAGGGAAGATTTCCTGAGACCTGGAACTTTAAGAACAAGAGGTCATAGATATAAACTAGCTAAACACAGATGCCAAGAAATATAAGAAAATTCACTTTCGCAAACAGAGTGGTAGATGGTTGGAACAAGTTAGGGGAGAAGGTGGTGGAGGCCGAGACCGTCAGTAGTTTCAAAGCGTTATATGACAAAGAGTGCTGGGAAGACGGGACACCACGAGCGTAGCTCTCATCCTGTAACTACACTTAGGTAATTACACTTAGGTAATTACACAACACACACACACACACACACACACACACCACACACACACACACACACACACACACACACACACACACACACACACACACAGGAGAAACAGCTTTTGTCAGCACAGATGGAGAAAGTTACACAGGGAATAGAACAGTGCAAGAAAGATATGCAACTCACATATGCACAAGTGGCCAAGGAGAAGGAAAAAATTGAAGAAGCAGTAAAGGAAGTCAAACACTGCAGAAACCAAGATAAAACAAACATTAGGCTGGAAGTGAGAAAGGAATTGGCATCTAACCCAAAGTTGGTGCAAAACACAGTTGATCGGAGCAAATACCTGATAATTTTTGGTTGCAAAGAAAAGGAGATAACATCTAGGTCAGAAAGAGCTGTACAAGAAGCGAAAGTAGTAGATAAAATTCTTGGCCTCGTAGAAGGTCTTACAACCATAGAGAATGTGTGCGACTATAGGAGAATAGGTAGATACGTAAAAGGGAAAGATCGACCTTTGAGGATCACCCTAAATGGTGCCAAACAGATGGAAGAAGTACTAAGGAATGCCAGAAAATTACAAAGTGATGAGGATGGGAAATTGTGGTCGTTAAGAAGAGATCTTTCAAAAGAAGACAGAGAGAAGTTGAAACTGAACCTCGCAGAGGCAAAAAGTTTAAATGAGAGCAGGAATGAAGAAGAAATCAATTCTTTTTTCTACAAAGTGATAGGGGGTAGGCAGACCAGTAAAGTGGTACATAAAGGCAAACCAACAAAATCAATAGAGAGGGGGGGAGTGAAGAATAAGGAGAGGGGGAACAAATTCCTGAAGATTGCATACACCATCATAAATGGAGTGAGATCGAAGATACTGGAGTTAAGTGATGTAATACAGCTGCAGACACCGGACATTGTCACACTCACGGAGAAAAAACTTGAAGATGTTATTTTAAATGAGGTCATATTCCCAAGGGGCTACTCAATTTGGAGACGGGACAGAAAAATTAGGAAAGGCGGTGGCGTTGCTGTGCTGGTGAAAGAACGCCTAAAGGTGAAAGAAATAATGACTGCCAGTCCAAAAGAAGTTGACATAATAGCACTAAAGATCTGCCATGATGATGATAAACTAATGATCATAAATGCATATAGTCCACCGCCAAGCAGCACATGGTCAAAGGAGGAGCTAGATAGTAAACGCAAAGGTCTTATAACAATAATGAGAGAGATTATAGCAAGAGCGGATAACGATAGATCACATCTGTTGATAGTCGGTGACTTCAACTTGAAATCCATAGACTGGGAAGCATATGAAGCTAAAACAGAAGATTTTAGGACCTGTAGATTTGTAGACCTCATCCTGGAAACATTCTTGTATCAACATGTTAAACAAGCTACGAGGATGAGGGAAGGGGACGTTCCCTCCATGCTAGATTTGATATTTACCAGGAAGGAGGAAGAAGTACCGGCCGTCAAATCTCACTGGGGCAACTAAAAACGGGTGCGCCAAGTTCCGGCCGTCAAATCTCACTGGGGCAGCTAAAAACGGGTGCGCCAAGTTCCGGCCGTCAAATCTCACTGGGGCAACTAAAAACGGGTGCGCCAAGTTCCGGCCGTCAAATCTCACTGGGGCAACTAAAAACGGGTGCGCCAAGTTCCGGCCGTCAAATCTCACTGGGGCAACTAAAAACGGGTGCGCCAAGTTCCGGCCGTCAAATCTCACTGGGGCAACTAAAAACGGGTGCGCCAAGTTCCGGCCGTCAAATCTCACTGGGGCAACTAAAAACGGGTGCGCCAAGTTCCGGCCGTCAAATCTCACTGGGGCAACTAAAAACGGGTGCGCCAAGTTCTGGCCGTCAAATCTCACTGGGGCAACTAAAAACGGGTGCGCCAAGTTCCGGCCGTCAAATCTCACTGGGGCAACTAAAAATGGGTGCGCCAAGTACCGGCCATCAAATCTCACTGGGGCAACTAAAAACGGGTGCGCCAAGTACCGGCCACCATTCTCAAGTCGACTGTGACTTGATCCTGGACCATTCACAATCAACTTGAGAATGATCCAGGATGGACCGAAACGTCGTTGTCCCTTCCTTTTCTAGTGTGCGGATTGGTTGACACATGGCACTGTAAAGTATATGATCAACTTACTTTCCACAGAACTTGGATAAAAGCATGTTTATCTGGGGTGCTGTTGGCTACCCACTTGTAAATCCGGTCAAATGTTAGGTCAAGGTCTGCTGTGTCCTGAAAATATAGAACATTCAAATGAATATAATATATTAGAAGGCAAAAGAAATTGCATATATTCAGAGTGATACCTATCTATTCAAGACACCTACTCTAAGTCGTATCAGAGGAAACTAATACTATATATCCATGTACATCTACACTCAAACAATTTATCAATAGTAATAATACAGCTGCTCATAGATTACAATAATTGTAAAAGTCTTCCTTCCCAAAATGTAGCTCATCCCTGTTCACTGTTCCTTTCCTGTGTTTTGCACATTCAGGCAATTACAGCGCCCATTGATTCCACCATCACAATGGGTACTGCAACATATTTTATTGCAAGACATGCCATCTTCAAATTAAATTAATGTTGTTTGTGCAAACATAAAAGATACAGTATTTATTTATGAATTACAAAACAAATCAGGGTACTCGTGAAATTTAACCTCCATTGCTTGAGACACATTAACATGAATGAGCAAGACAATGTGCGCCGGCCAGAGGCGTAGGGCTTGTGCATGAATATCCCTCGACAATATTTTTTATTTATATAGTACATATGATGACCACTTGTACCTTGTTTTCGTCTCTTCCGTCAACAACCTGCAGCTCTCTTAGTGGCCAGGAGTTTTTTTTCTTATAGACATCTTTATCTGTTTTCTTCACCTGAGTAAGAAATAAAATACTATGCTTAAAAATATATACTATACAAACTAAGAAATCACTTTAGTACTTTGTATAGGTCTATAATACTCTCAATTAAGTACAAGTTCATTGCATTAAGTATTATATATTGTCACGTGAATCCCCTGCATAGCAGTGGAACTGCCTTTTCCCTTCAACTTCAATGCCTCTGCACTGGAAGTATACATCTACACCAGCCCAAATGAGTTCTCAGTCCTGCCACCTCTCCATACCCCCCCAGGGCCTGGCACGGCCTGGTATAACTCAGAGGCAAGCTGGGCGCCTGTGCTAACAGGTAGTTTACCCCCACAAACCAGCAGTTAGCCGCCTTCAACTGACAGTGGTGCAGCTCAACACAAAGGCACCGCCAGCCTCAAACGAGCAGTTTGCTAGTTGACCAGATGTCCACCTCACGTTGACACTGGATGAGCCATCACCGCCGGACTATATAAAGGGCGCTGCCTCCCTGGAGAGTCAGTCTCTTCCTTAGTTGTAGGATCACCTTCGTGTCTCTCACCCGTCGTCCGCCTTCAGCCAACGTCTGTGTGACTGATGCCATGGTGGTATGGTAGCTGTCTTCAGTACACCAGTATATCTTTATGCTTTATTCATTGCTAATACTGGGGTAGTTTATTTTTGCATTTAAGGTCATACTAACTTGTTCACCTTTGCATTACATGATAGCCAAGTATTTTCAGGGGCATTTATGTTCATTAATATTTCAGTAAATTTTTCAATTACAGTATTTATTTGATGATTTTCATTTGTTTCCACCTGCGACTTACACACTGCAAGGCCAATAGCAGCATTTTTTTTATTTGTGTGAGGGAGAGCCATACCATCTTGGTTCAGTATAGCTGCGATTACACAACCCATCACAATACAAATAATTTATATACTATAGTTCTGTATTTTTTTATTTTGGCTATATATTTCTAAAGTTGCTCACACCATGTGTGCTAATCTTTATAGGCATCTCAAATTCAATGCCGCATATACTTTTTGTGGGTGCTCACCTAAGAAACACATAATATAGGCAACAGAGAGGCTCTTTGGTCAAAACACGACAGAAGCAGTTTAGATCAGAGAAAGAAAGGTCACTGGGGGTAGGGGGGAAGAGGCCAATGTAAATGCAGAAAAAGAAGTAAAATAGTACATTGGATAGTCATACCGATCAATAGTAAAATATGTTGAGCAACATACTTTAAATGTGTTGAGGTACTGTTTGAAAATCATTTAGTGTTATAGCAAGCTTTATACAAGCTATATATAGTTTTATAACAAGCTTACACTGTACAAGCAATATATAGTTTTATAACAAGGTTTACCTGATGAATTGTAGCATACACAGGCTTTTCCTTGTTTATTGTGGCACATAAAAAGCTTGTTTTTTTCTTTTTGCCAGGCTTTGTCACATATAATACGCCAATAAGACGTTCCTCTGTTGGCTCAAATACATCTCGCTGAAGACTATGGCGAATGGTTGCCATACCCTATACAGTATATGCCAATGTGATTTCTGCAAATAAAATATTGGATTAGGCATAATTAAGAAACTCACAATCAGGAATCCCAGGCTCGAATCCTGGGTTGGACAAAAATGGTTAGGCACGTTTCCTATCACTTTCCTGCTCACTTAGCAGTAAATAAGTATCCCACGACTTAACCAACTATTGTTGGGTTGCACCCTGGAGAAGGTGAACTATTTAGCCTTAAGGGGACCTCGATATAAGCCTAACATATATATATATATATATATATATATATATATATATATATATATATATATATATATATATATATATATATATATATATGAACAGGTTACCTGTCCCCGACAAAATGAATTAATTTCTAACAAATTTTGTTATAACAATTTATTTTAACCATGCCACTTTTTTATCATACATCTGAAGAAAAACAATGGAGTCTGGCTGATACAATATCTATAAAGGTGATAAAAAAAAAAATATAGAATTATTTTATCTTCAGCAAGAACTGAAATTTAAATTTACCTTGTTTAACCCTAACATGAAACAAGTACAAATGAGTTCATTCTTGACTCACAATTTAAAATCCTGGGTTCAAATCCCAGGTGAGATAGAAATGGTTGGGGATATTTAATTTTCATATAATTCTTTCCAGATTGGTTCTTTTTAAAATGACAATCTATTGTATTAGGAACATGAATTACTGACTTAGTTATATTAGGATCGGATAGGTTATGTTAAGTAGGTTCAGATATGTTAGGTAGGTTCGATTATGTAGCTTTGGAGAGGTTAGGTAGTTCGAATTCACTTATAATATTGTACAAGGTGACTGGTGCCATGTGCTCGTTACTCGTCACTGGGGCCTGACGGCTGAGGGGACATCTCTCGGGGTTCGTAGTCCTAAGGGTCCGGGTTCGATCTCCAGCGGAGGCGGAAACAAATGGGCAGTTTCTTTCACCCTGATGCCCCCCTGTTCTCCTAGCAGTAAATAGGTACCTGGAGTTAGACAGCTGCTACGGGCTGCTTCCTGGGGATGTGTGTGTGTATGTGAAAATTAGGATTAAGGACTTGCCCAAAATGCTACGCGTGCTAGTGGCTGTACAAGAATGTAAGAACTCTTGTATATATATATATATATATATATATATATATATATATAAAAATAAATAAAATAAATGTCATTCTTTCCAAAATCCCAGACGGTTCAACCACTCACAAGCCTCCTAATGTAATTATAGTTGTACGACTCACACACAAAAAAAATCATCTTTCCAATACTTTACAACTCTGAGAAGTATAGTGAAGGAGGCTATACTCCATACACAGCTTCAAGCGAAGAACTCGCGAACCTGTAAACCCAGGTAAAGGAAGGTAAAGAGGCGGGACCCAAGAGATGACTCCCAACCCCAGCAGCAGCAGCAGGTGTGGGTGTTGTCACCGCCAGTGTTGACAAGTGTGTGTGTTGGGCGCTTAGAGTCCCGCACCGCAGACGACGCCATTCATATAAATAATAAATAAATAAATGTTTATTCAGGTAAGGTACATACATATAAGAGATTTTACAAAAATTGAAAGATTTATAGATAGAGCTAGTACATACAATGCCTAAAGCCACTATTACGCAAAGCGTTTCGGGCAGATTCAATAATAATAATAATAATTATAGAATAATAACCCTCACGTGTGTATTTGTAACATTAATAATTTTGTAACTAGCGTCAAAAGATTGTTATTTGCTTAGTTAAACATACTAGAGGGTTTAGTTCCTGAACCGATTATATGCCTCTGTAATCCTTTACACCACCGCCCACGGGATGGGTATGGGGTGCATAATAAGAAAGAAATTGAATTGAATTGTGTGTATTTGCGAAATTTATGTAAAGAACATGAATTTTTTTTACATAAACTTCACNGACCAGAAGGGATCTTACCATAGGAAGTATAAAGCATGATAGCTAAGAAAACTGGGGTTCAAGATAAATTAGTTAATGTAGAGGTTTACTACATATATATTTTAACTCACTTGATAACTTTTCTTAGTTCTTGTTTACTGAATGCCAATTGATAGCCAACTTCTGACTCCTTAACTCCACTGGCAACCTTGGCTGTCACTCCATCAAAGAATAGCTGTAGGCAATGGAAATCATCAGTATATATATTTCACCAATCACTGATCACTCATAATTACCGGTACAGTATCTACCTTTTCATCCCAAAATTAATTTAAAAAGCATTATTTCAAATGAAAGCTAACTGAAGCAAATATTGTAGGAACATTGCTCTCCAACATACATTGAGCTTCTCAAGAGGCCTGCCAAAATACTGTGTAACATATGCAGCAAGTGCTTCTTGATAACGCTGCTTAGCTTCTCTCTTCTGTGTTTCCATCCCTGGAAGCTTGAGCTGGAACATCAGCTGGTGCAGTACATGATAGTTCTCTGACAAAAAAATATATATATATTTTGAGAGGATACATGTGGTTGTGAGTATGAAAGGCCTAAGTATGTACTGGTTAATTTTGCATAACCTTCTCTCATATTCGTGGTTTGCCCATGTAGCATAACCTATTTAAATTTGCCTACCAGCACCTGGACAGGTAGAGGCAGAGTGTTGGAGACTTCACGACAGTTTTATTCAACCTCGGTGTACCCAGCACCGAGTGAGGTACAGTATTCTCACTAGTACCACTGAGTATAACATGTGTGTCTGTTAATTACACCACTGAGATAATTATGTGTTAGGCATACAAAATTCAATACCCAAGTATCCCGACTGGAACTCCAGTAATCTTTGTAATCACAGAAGTGAAAGTGAGCAGTATAGTGAATAAAGTCATCAGAGTGTTAAATTATGACAGGCTGCCCCTGGAGAGTGCTGAGTACTATTCAGTGACTAATACATGTCACTGTGATTAAATTTGTATGATGCTTCATCGAGTAAGAGAAAACCCCAATCATGTGTGTAGACTTAAGTCTTAAACAAATAGATGCATTAATGAACCTGGTGGTGTCTATGAACCCTTCTCCCTCAAATCAAACTGCCAACCCCTTATAGCAACTTGAAATGTGCGAGCAAATATCTACAAATTTTATAAACCTTCCTTCTCTCTCGTTGCCCATATCTAGAGAGGAGACATAACCAATATCCAGCACAGTTAAGTGGATGTCCTGTCACAGGCAGTTTACCCCACAGTGAGAACTGACACCCCGGCAAGGGTGATACACTTCAGCTGTGCAGTGTTGCTCCAAGTGCAACCATTCAATAACCATTCAATTTTTACCATTCAATAACCTGTGCAGATGAGGAGTCACAATAACGTGGTTGAAATATGTTGACCAAACCACACACTAGAAAGTGAAGGGACAACGATGTTTCGGTCCGTCCTGGACCATTCTCAAGTCGATTGTGAGAATTCACAATGGTCCAGGATGGACCGAAACATCGTCGTCCCTTCACTTTCTAGTGTGTGGTTTGGTCAACATTCAATAACCTGTCTGCCTTGTACTAATTGATGATGTTGTATACAGAGGTAGTCAGGGAACAGAAACATCGGACAATAACCATGTGTTGGGGGTTAAGACTGACATGCATACATTAGACTTTACAAAAACTTTAAAAGAACAGAATCTTGTGAATAATGAGGAACATCTGTGCCTTTACCTTTGATGCCATTTTCTGCAATTTATAGTTTCATAAATCAACAAATGGACGAACAAGGTATAATAATTTCATATTCTTTAACTGCATTATTTGTGTATTTAATTTCATCTGCAGGAAGATATTATATACACACCCATTTTTATCACTTCTGGTGGAGTTCTCTGATGCTCAATAGCAACCCTTGGAATATATTCAAACATTGCCGACACCAGTCGAATATACCACTTGTCTAAGTCTGCTCGACGATCACTCTTTTTAAAGACACTTTCTGCTGTTTTTGCAAATTCCTGAAAATATTAAATTAAAATTTCAATGTCAAAAATCAAATGATTACAGTATATTTACATAAAGAATATACATACACATACACATGGATATAGAAATGCGAACTAATCATTTACAATATATACCAGACCCCTAGTTTGACTATAAAGATGTGGTATAGTTTTTGCACCTCTTAATAAAAAATGAAACGTCAAATTTAAAGATATGCCCTTATCTGGTGGGCCCCTTAGTAGCTCTTCACACCAAGACTCAGAGATCCATCCTTGCCTACCGGACGTCAGGATCAGACACCAACTTGCTCTACAGAATGAAAGGAGCTTGTGGATCAGAGATCAACCCAAAGGTGAGGAAAGCTTGACAGAACGGAAGTAAGTACCCCAGCGAAAATAAGGCAAATGATCATTGGTGTAAGGTAAATACCCTAATGATGATGTGCCTGACCACCACCAGATGGTGGCACAGGTCACTTAGACAGCACACCACCTCACTCATGAGCCCCTGTCCCAACCCCCCTCTGAACCAAACCCCAAATCCCATTGGAAAGAAGGGAATAGAGCAGAGACTGGAAGCTACTGAGAGCCAACCAGAAAAGTGCATTTTAATATTTGATTTCTGGGAGGCCCCTCATGTAGCTTCCTGGACTTAATCACACCAGCAGAGAGAGCAGACTTTTCAGAACTGGAGAAAATGGACAAGGCTGACTCATGGAATCAGCAAGAAGTAGAGAAGGGCCTGGGGGAAGCAGCATCAGACATGCACAAATGCAAAGCCACAACACATCCAGAGAAGCTGATGGACATCACAGGGCCACATAGCCAGGTTGATCTTGCAACTTTAGTAGAAAATTAGTTTAACTTATCCTTGAAGGCTTGTACTGTTATTCAAGCAATATTTCTTATATTTGTTGGTAGGAGGTTGAGCTATGGACCATCGATATTTATCTATGTGTTCTCTAAACATGCTCATGGCACCCGAACATTTTATTCCATTTACTGTATTTTAATTTTCTACCATATCTCTCACTACAGTATGTTATAATTTCATTAGGACTTGACCTTCCAGTATTTACTATGTGTACACATAATGATATTGATACATGAATGTCTTCAGGATGAGGATTATGTATCTGCCAGTCCCAAAGTCCTCATTTCTTGTTTCATAGGACTCCCTGTTTATTGATTTCAAGTTGAACTCAACAACCAACAATTGTAGTTTTTCTGTATCTACTTTTACTATAATCTCTCTCATGATCATTATGAGGCCCTCTCGTTTGTCATCCAGCTCCTCCTTTGTCCATGTGTTGCTTGCTGGTGGACTGTAGGCATTAATCATTGTCAGTTTAATATCCTGATTACAGATCTCCAGTGCCATTATGTCAACTTCTCATGAGTTGTCAATTATTAATTATTGTACCTCTAGGTGTTCTTTCAGCAGCGCACCACCATCTTCACAATTTCCTAATTTTTCTGTCACGTCTCCAAATTGAGTAGCCTCTCAGAAATACGACCATAATGATGACTCTGGTTTTTGAGTTAAGCAAGGTTCATGAGCACTTGAAGCTGCCCCAGGTACTTGTGGTTAATGCAGCCATTTACTAAGGTGCCGCATAAGGTGCTTGGACTAAGGTGAGCTTTAGTCTACAGTGGTGCCAAACAAACCACTATGAGCTCACTTAGCTCTATGAAGATTAATTCAGCTTGACCTTCGTGATTTCTAACCACAAAGCAAAAAAAACAAGTCAGAAAGCAGAGGTGGATTAAATCCAGGAGGTTGGATGAAATTCCCATTCTCATATTTTATTCATTCAACACTCATCTTGAGGTTATCTTGAGATGATTTCGGGGCTTTTTAGTGTCCCCGTGGCCCGGTCCTCGACCAGGCCTCCACCCCCAGGAAGCCGCCCGTGACAGCTGACTAACACCCAGGTACCTATTTTACTGCTAGGTAACTTGGGCATAGGGCGAAAGAAACTCTGCCCCTTGTTTCTCGCCGGCGCCTGGGATCGAACCCGGGACCACAGGATCACAAGTCCAGCGTGCTGTCCGCTCGGGTGACCGGCTCCTCCCTCATCACCCGGTACATGAAGGTACCCTTTGTCATACAACAGTAGTTACTTGTAGATAATCATCTACCATACTACCCTTGCATTGCCTATAGAAAGTAATTCTATAATTCTAAATTTAGCATTTTACTTTTACAGAGTATATAACAGTACACTGTATTTATATGGCTAGCTTTTTATCTTGTTCCATGATTTACATTTTACTTACATATATTGAAGACAAATGTTGTAAACAAAATATTTCAAGAAATATAAGCAAAGGTGTCACAAAATATTTATAATATTCATAATTTAAAACAACAGATGGTACAATAGTTCAAAATAAAGATAAAACATATATGTAAACCTTTCTCACCTCAAAATTAGTAATAAAGGGAATGATGCCACACTTTTTCTTTGCAATACGACACTCTTGTATCGACTGAATTTGTGAATTCATGAAGCGGTCAAAGTTGCGTTTTGCTTGCACCAAACATGAACCAAACGTTGTACTCAAGAAAGAACCAGTATCCTCGGCAGTTAATACATGCTCACTCAGACGCACATAGATGTACAGACAACAACTGGAATAAAACTTTGTATCAAATTTCAAACATTTAACAGGAAGCATATATGTAGAAAACATCCTTAGCATTACTACCATTATCTTATATCCTACTTTAATGGGAAGGGAGGGCATCAATCAGGAGGAAACAGTTAAGCAATATTGGGAAACAATGACACTACAAAGTTTATAACAACAGCACAGTAAAACACAACAATTATTTTTTTAGATGAGGAAATTTGAATGAAGCGTGTTACAGGATAAATAGATATTTCTTAGTTTCTTTCTAACTTGTTGGGAGATGTAGTTTTCAATCACATCTGGAAGACCATTCAACAATTTGGGACCTTTGATTTGCATAGCATTTCTCACATTGGTTACCTCACTCTAGGAATATCAAAAAATATGTTTTTATCATTTACACATTACAAGCGAAATAAAACTTACTATGAATCAGCACGGTCATAAGTGTTAATGAATGAAGCAAGCTGTTGTTCAAGAGTGGTAAAAAGGGCTGCCATCATAGATCGCACTTCTCTGTTAAATGGCCGAGCATGTCCCGATCCTGGCGTTCCCGTTGCTCCGGTACCAGACGAGGTCCCCGCGGACCCACTGCTCTCTTCACTTCCACTAGACCCTGGGGTGCTTGCTACTGATGATGGTGCCCTCTGTATGTAAGATACAAAGACATGTTCTGTATTTAGTTTTATATTCTATTGTTTAAACATAAAACCTAAAAAGAAATACCTGTAATGAAAGAATAATTCTAAATAAAACTAAAGAACTCTGTTTTATTTTTTACTGTGAAACATATACTGTACTATATTTTAGCCTATAAAAAGAGTGCGGGTTGTTATCATAAAAATGACACCCGGGATACTGCAGTTATTATGATGTTGACTATAGTTATAGTTATTATCACCTGGCATTTATACAAATACTGTAAATGCAGTATGGTTATAAAAGAACAAATCCACAAGGGCCGTGATGAGGGGTTCGAACCTACACGTGGGATGTTCCCAGCTGTGCCTTAGTCAACTGTACCACGACATGGTTAAAAAGAATTGCATCCCGGAGTGCTACTGCCCTCACTAGGATTCCGAAGCGTCTCCGAAGCCCAATCGGGGTATCTTGAGGTTATCTCGAGATGATTTCGGGGCTTTAGTGTCCCCGCGGCCCGGTCCTCGACCAGGCCTCCACCCCCCAGGAAGCATCCCGTGACAGCTGACTAACACCAAGGTACCTATTTACTGCTAGGTAACAGGGGCATAGGGTGAAAGAAACTCTGCTCATTGTTTCTCGCCGGCGCCTGGGATCGATCCCAGGACCACAGGATCACAAGTCCAGCGTGCTGTCCGCTCGGCCGACCGGCTCCCCACAATTCCCCCCATCCACCCGGGCTCTGTCAACCAAATGTTCTACCTCTACGCCCTTACTTCAATAAGGGTGTAGATAAGAACTACACAATAAAAGGGGTACTGTAACCCAACAAAGGAAGCCCTAATTATGGAGTACTGTACTGTTAAATAATTGTTTCAAAATGTTAATCTTCCTTCCTATAAAAATAAAATCTTTTGGTACTATAGAAGCTTGTTTTTATATCCCAAAAGTAGTCTATAATATACAAAGTCTATCATATTTTTAAGAAAAAAAACATCTGTGCATGCATATTACTCGCTTCTTGATAATGGTACGTAAAATAACATTTGCTATACCAGTACAGTACAGAGAATGTATTTAGTGTAGAAGTAAAACAAATTTGGTAATAAGTCAATCACAGAGGTAGAAACATAGGAGCAGGTCCTGCTCATTTTTTGTTCCCCCAGAAATTATGATATATTCTTTCATTGTAGTATTTGATCAGACACTGTCTTAATGATTTCTAAAGAAAATGATAGAAATAAGCAGGCGATGAGTCACAATAACGTGGCTAAAGTATGTTGACCAGACCACACACTAGAAGGTGAAGGGACGACGATGTTTCGGTTCGTCCTGGACCATTCTCAAGTCGATTTCACAAACAACTTGAGAATGGTCCAGGACGGACCGAAATGTTGTCGTCCCTTCACCTTCTAGTGTGTGGTCTGGTCAACATATGATAGAAATAACAAATACTGACTTCATTTCCAGCAGCATTCAAGTTGAAGAAGGCAATACAGAACTCCTGCTCAGCTAGACACACTGGCTGTAGCTCACTCAGCACACGCTCAAAGATTTCGTCAAATTTCTGTCGCTCTTGCATATCAAGCTGTGTAAACAGAAAACATCAAATGTGTCAACTATGGTCTTTGTAAGAATATTACCTACCTGTAAAATTATAATCAATTCCTGCATTACTAATGCCAATTTTACATATTTGTACAAATCATTAGTTTAATGTGAAAATAGACTAACGCTGATAAATACAAAATAAAATGCTGAATATAATGTAAAGGATCTGGTAGTGCATCGGTCTACATCCCCAGCTCACAATTAAGAATCCTGGGTATGATCCCCAGGCAGGACACTGATGATTGGGCACATTTTCCTTCATCTGATGCCACTGTTCAGTAAAAAGTACCCAGGAATTAGGAAACTGTAGGGCACTACATCCTAGGAAAAGTCATCAGTAGTTATTGGGTAAGAGGGGGACAGGTCTCAATAAACCTAATGGGGTTTCCTGTCCACGACTATGGGAAAGGTTAACCATAATAAATACCCTTCTTGGGGCAGCCCTCAGTAGCATCCTAGTATATTAGATATTGTACTATTGACAGCATTGTAAAGGCCTACTAAACATGATGAACTGAAGAGGTGAAGTGAACCACACACATGATAGGTACCCAGCCACCTACCAGTATCTGATGTAGCACAAGTGACCCAGAGTGAGGCACCTTAAGTGGTGCCAAGCACCAAATCATGATTTGGCACCAGAATTCAAGGGCCTGAATATTTGAGCAAGATGTGGTAGAAAAGAAATATGTAAGAGCAGCAAATTTTCAGGAATATGAAGGTGTGCATATGAGGGTGAGCATTAGGTTGAGCTATGAGAGCAGGGCCTTGGAACAAAGAATGAAGGCAGATTAATTTAATAGGGCAGTAGAACAAGAGGCACCACTGTAAGCTGGAAATACTGGCACAAAGTAGCCACAGAATAGAGGATATGATATATACCCAAATAGGACAAAGATGGAGTGAAGAGAGGACCTAAACTGAATGCAGGCAACTCATTTACTGTCAAAAATGAAGGAGGAGATTACATTTACACATATCTCTCACTGGGACTGAAGGAAAAACCTATCAGCCACCGAAGAATAGGTTCAGGTTATTAGGTTATAGGTTCAGGTAATAGATCTTCAGGTTCTTCACCGAAGAACCTGAAGCTCAGCCAACCCAATTACTACTGGCCAATGTGACATAAAAATAAATAAAATCTTCATAGTGATATTTTCCAGAAATACAACAATGAAATAAAATAAAATAAAATACTATGTTTAACAATCAACAAGGCTCCAAACAAGATGGAAGAATGAGGGTGGAAAACGGAAGTTCAAAATTAATAAATAAAACAGGCGGCAGATCGAGTCCAGGTCAAGGAAGAGAGAGGTTTGGAGGAGGCAGAGCAATACAATGTTTGTTATATTGCATTTGAGCATGTGATGTGCTCAGGAACATCTATTTAAAGAATGATATGAGCATTGCCTTTCATGACAGAACCAGAGATCATACAGAAAGAGATGGTTGGGGTGACAGTATCAATCTGGACCTAAATAAGGCATTTGACATAACCCCACAACACACAGATGGACACTATAGTATAGAGAATGTTTTGCACTCTTATCTCTTCAAAACTTTTTTGTTTAAACTTTAACCTAGGGTAGCTGCTTGAAAATATAGCACCAGACTGAGGCTTAACGAGTCAGCAAGAAATACGGAGGATTGAGATAAAGTATAAAAACAATTTCTTGGAAAATTGTAAAAATTTCTTAACAGAAAGCATAATTACCTCTGAACCCCACTGATCACGATCAACACCCAATAGTGCCCCAGTGTTGGTGCGTGTTCCCAGGGTTTGTGCTCCATGCTTGATTTGGGAGGTGAGCTTTCCTGCTACACCTGCCATGCTAGCAATATCCTGACTTGATCCACTTCCACGTACTGCAAACAAATAAGAGAGCGCTAAATTAAAGCACCAGCTAGGATGATAACAGAAGCATCCCTTATGAAATAATTATATATATTATCAGTTTGTCAATGTAATAATAGTTTAATGCTTTAACTGGCACTTCAGTAAACTTTACTCACACCTCCTACCACCAGATATGCGTTGTCTTGCCTCTTCAAAGAAAAGTCTGATGTCACGTTCATAAAGCTTGCTGATGGAAGTGGCGTAAGTTTTATTGAGATGTTGATAGGCCCGATGGTCGAGAGCTCGAACCCAATGCATAAGTGGCATGTATGGACGCAGCTCAGTATGGATACTTCCGTGGCGAGGCAGCGTAAGTTGCTCAGCATGCAGGCTCAGTGTTTCTCCAGGGTCATTACCCTTAAAAACAAAATATCTGTACTGTATCCGTTGTCTGCAATGAAGTATAGTGGACTCCTACTCGAATGGCACCTGGTCTACCAAAAATCTGGATATGCAGTAAGATTGCTGTGATCAATTGCAGCAAAAATAACAAAGCTCCTGGTGGAGTTATCTAGGACATTTGCTGTACCAAATTTAGTGTCAAAAGATTTTAAAGAATACAAATTTACAAATTACTAAAAAATGACTTTTCCTTTAAATTGATTTTGGTACATAAATACACATAGGTGATTTCTATCATTTGATTTATAAAACTCCAGCATTGAACGTAATGAAACGCTCTTTACTAGGTGTCCTCAGCAGCTCCCCAGTGCTGTGGCTCTGGTACAACTGATAACCACAAAACTTGTTTACTGCTACGGAACACCAGGACCAGACCTGGGTGTGCTTTTACAAGAGCAGCATGGGGGATCTAAAATCAACCTCATAATCAAGTAAAACAACCCAGAAAGTATGAGTGAAGCAAAGCAAGCTATATATCTTGGGGAGCTACCGAGGCTCTCCAGATAAGAGCATATCAATACATTCAGTGTTTGACTTCTCACCTGGCACTCAGTAGCTAACCACAGCATTTCTTGCATCGATGCCCCCAGAGAAGAAAACTGGTTTTAAGCAAAGAAGGACACAAAAATAGAGGGCTGGCCAGTGGGTTGAGAAGGGCACAATTCAGGGCATGGGTAAAAAAACTTGGCACCTGGAAGGATGCCCCGCTGCCACACAGGCCTGGCGAGGACGAGGAAAATCCGAACGGTAACGTGCAGACAACACACTGTAACACCAGTAAACTTGAGCCTAATTATTATCTGTAGACATATTAGAAAAGAAAACAGTAATAGCATACCTGAGCACATGTTGTTGTTGTTTTAGATTTAGCTACTCAGAACGAAATGTCCATGTAGGCTATGGTGAGCCCGTAACTGAGTTCGGTTATTACCATAACCTTGTTACTGTGATATTTGGGTCAAAGTTTTAAATGGAGGTGGGGGATTCCTCCTTTTTCCCTGTTTTTTTTTCACTTCTGTTTTAGTGCACTGGTTTTAGTCTTGTTTTAATAACATTATCTTGGTGGCGGATGTAGATGCAGAATGCTCACTAGTGAGTCCCATTCCTCAACGGCTTTTCTAATCATTGTAGTCGCTGTGGAATGTGCATCTAATGCAGCTGCTGTTGTTGGATTAATGTTGAGTTTGATGCGCAGGGCTTCAGTAGCTTCATATTCCAGTAAGTAGTGCAATAGTGGCGCCTCTGCTTCTGTTACACAGATATGACACTCTTTAACTATTGGGTTTATTACCTTCCAGCAGCATTTGTAACCAAGTCTGAGTCTGTGTATGGCTACTGCAATGTCTCTGAATATCTTTTTGTAAAGCTTGAAAGAGTAGTACCCAGTGGCTTGCTCATACCATATCGCAGTGGATCTTCCTTTCGCTACTTTGGCTCTGTGGCGACTTTTGATAGTTGGGAGTATTTTCTTGATTTGCTCCTTAATCTGTGGAAAAACTTGAAAGTATTTGAACCTGTACAACAGGTAAAGCAGTGGCAGTTTTTGCTAGTGAGTCTGCCTTTTTATTACCATATATGCCAATGTGACTTGGTATCCAATTTAGGGTGATTGACAGTCCTAGATTATGAGCTTCTTTTCCTATATGTTGGATTTCTGTGAGGAGTTGTATACTGTCTCTGTGATGACTGAATAGCAATGCCTGGAGCAAAGATTTAGAGTCGGTAAGGATGATGACATCATGTAAATTATTCTCAATTGTATAGTTTATGGCCTCCTTCAGGGCATATAATTCTGTTTGAAATGTTGAGCAGCAACTATTTATGCTCCAGTAAGCTTCATGGTAGTTAGCATAAACTGCTGACCCAGCAGAACCTCTTTCTTGATCAACTGATCCGTCTGTGAAGATGTAAGTCATTGTAAGTCTTGAGATGGTTTCCATTTGTTGTTCTATGACTGCTTTGAGCCTCTGCGAGTCACAAGCTGATTTTTTAACTGGTAATCTTTCAATGATTATCTTTAGACTCGATTCTTCCCATGGAGGAGGCTGCCGAAAGTGTTGATATGGCCTATCTTCCCCTTTGTTTTTAATGATCCATTTCAAGTCCACTTTCTCTAGAATCTTGGCCAGATTATCCGTCCATGCACTTGTTCTATATTGAAGGTTTCTCTGAAACAATCTGTGTATGCTATCATTGATTGACAGTCTGGCGGTGGTTCCAACAAGTTTTGCTGTTATGGTGGCTATCCTTTGTTTGATCCTGTTTTCTAATGCTGGTAAGTTGGTTTCCATTCTTAGATTCTCTTGACGCGTCCATATAGGTGCTCCCAGCATTGTTCTGAGAGCATCATTTTGAGACACTTCCGTTTCTCCCATTGGTTATCACTGAGGCATGTAAGAGCAGGAGCAGCATAGTCAATGAGTGACCTAACTGCTTGAACGAAGTACATTTTGAGTACTGGTCGAGATGCACCATTTCTAAGACTTGTCAGGGAGCGCAAAGCTTGAGTTTCTGGCTTTACAAAGTTGTCGAAGATATTCAATTTCTTGAGTGAATTTCAACTGGTTGTCTATTACGACTCCTAGGTATTGAAACGAGGTAACCAACTCAATTTCATGTCCTTGTATTGCAAGTCTGATGTCTTGAGTTCTCATTTTAACGGCTATTGCTTTGGTTTTATTGCTGTTTATTTTCACTGCTATGCGTTCCGCTTCTCTGCTGATAATATCTAGGCATTTTTGTGCATAGTTCCTAGCACCTTTGCTATTGATGATGACCACAAAGTCGTCTGCATAGTTAAGCAGTTTGGCTTTTGGTAGCTTGAGCTTCATGAATTGTTCCATGTGACAGTTGAAGAGGAAGGGGGCTTAGTATTCCTCCCTGCGGAGTTCTATTTTCCAGCCTCTTTGAGGTGACCTTGAGCACATCATGTGTATGTAGATATACATCATGCTAGCTGAGATGACCCACTAGCCCGGTAACCCAAGAACACCAGGCCTTGGAACAAGATACAAAATAAACAGGATTAACAAAAAGAGCAAAAAGCCTGAGATGCGTGATTAATACATAAATAATGCTGCACCGTGGCTAAAAGACAAAGAGCATAATGCAACACCAAATGACCCCTAATAAGTGCAGGCGATGAGTCACAATAACGTGGCTGAAGTATGTTGACCAGACCACACACTAGAAGGTGAAGGGACGATGACGTTTCGGTCCGTCCTGGACCATCCCGGGACGTCGTCGTCCCTTCACCTGCTAGTGTGTGTGGTCTGGTCAACCCCTACTAAAAACAGAGGACTTATTCTTGGCCAAAAAGAACAAAGAAGGCTGGAGACAGAGGAAGATTTCCAGGACAAAATGAACAATACACCTTATTTTCCCCGAAATATGACCCGCCAAGTCGTTTAACAACCAGGTACCCCATTCACTGCTGGGTGAATAGAGGCGTACAGTTAAGGATTAGCGCCAAGTCAATCCTCTCTGGCCAGAATACGAATCCATGCCAAAGCGCTCGCAAAGTGCCAGGCAAGTGCTTTACCACTGCACCACAGGGATTGGCACAGTGGTTGTTTTGCTTCATCTATGGGTCAGCTTTATTCGGTTCAGAGGTTGATCTTAGATCACCTCCGCTTCTATCACCTCTATGAGCACCCCAGGTTCTGGTCCTTGTGTTCAGTGGTAGGTCAGTGCAAGTCCAGAGGCCTGATAGTTTTGTGGTTGTCTCTATGGTACCAGAACCATAACACTGATAAGCAACTGAGGGCCAGCCCAGGAGTTTAGTATAAAATGGCAAAATTCACAAGGAACTATTCTTCTTTTGTCAATGATGATCCAAATGAGAGTCCACTCTAAAGGGCCTGTACTTAGATTTAATAATATTCTTTAGCAAATGAATCATGACTAATTTAATTGAATAGGTGACAATTCCTGGGGTTAAAAACTGCATTTTACATTAGAAATATTTTAATATAATGTAAGATTAACTTACCAAGTGAATGAAGAGATTATTGAGATGCCTTGAAACTATCTGACTAAATCTGACCCTTAGTTTGTCAAATCTCTTCTTTTCATCTTGAACTGCCTGAAAACAAAGTTTTGATTACTGTAACATAATTTTGCAGTCTTTTGCAGAGCCTCAAACTTAATAAAAATGTAAAAAAATATTCTGCATCTTATTTGTGAATATCAGCTCAGAACTTTATCTCCTTCTATTCCTATCTACTTGGATCACTCAACCAGCTGGTTGAATTTTCATTCTATAGAAAATACTTTAATTGCATAAATGACAGCATAATATAAATTTGCAATGACGACAGTAATAAAAAAAACCAGCGTTGAGTGTAATGAAATGCAATTTTTTGGGTGAGTCCCGGAGGCTCCTCGGAGCTATCCAGGCTGAGTGGATATGTATAACTTTCAGTCACCAAGTCAATGTGCTTGAATTTCTTGCCTAGCGGGGACGAGCCAGAACCTGGCCTCCTCAGAGAGGCATGAGGAGCAATGGCCTATAGAAACCCCCCTGTGGTTGGGAGCATTCTATGTCTGCCATCGACCGGGACAGGCACCCAGAAAGGTAGGCGCCCCAAAACAAACCCCCTATGCTGGTGAAAATATTGCTACCAAAAGCCGAATGAGTGGACAGAACTCCCCAAACAAAATTAGCAAACTAGCATGACGTCATCACATCGCCGCGTAGCCATCTACAGAGCCCCAGACCCTTGTGCCGGCGACCCAACCTGCAGTTCCTAGGCTGGATGTCAAAATACACGAAAAACACTGCTGACTGGAGGGAAGGAGGGATGCCGGGGAGCCTCCAGGACTCACCCAGAAAATGGCATTTTATTATATTCAACGCTGGTTTTCTGGGAGGAGCCCCGTCGGCTCCCCAGAGCTACCTCACCAAAGATAAGGAAAAGAGAGAAGGACCTGGGAGGTGGACACCACGTGCACTAACCCAAAAACAAGACCACAGACCAAACCAAAGGACCCTGCTGATGACCCGGAAGACCCGAACCCCAGAACAGAAAGGAAGGATGGAAGGGAACCCAGGCAAATCAAAATGCGCCCACAGCCCCAGAGGCCAAGACGCGCAGAGAACAGCTTAGAGCCGCAACCGAACACAACACACAAAGCCTCCCCGGCCAGACCAACCAAGCAGCACCCCAAGGACCCCTCCAGAAAACAGCAGACACAAACATCACCCGAAAAGGAGGAGACAGCAGCTAATGAACAACCAACCACTAGCCAGAAAAAAAAATAAAAAAAAATAAATAAAAACACACCAGAACCGAAGAGGACACGACAAACCGAGGAGAAGCTAGACCACCCAGACCAACGACCAGGATGGCACCGGAAGTGCATGAGCAGGCCGGTGGTGAAACAACACACTAGACAGCTATCAGAACAGAGCAGAAGGAACAGTAACAATGAACGCAAACTGGAGCAGCCCTGCCAGCGCCACTCACCAATACGAGGAGACAGTATTCGGCACCAGACGAAGATCCTAGAACAACCCCGAAGGGAAGGACCAGACAACCCTATCAGAGACCGAAGATCACCTACACAGTAATAGGAAAACCAGAAGCACCGCTAGGAAACTACACACTGCCCCCGAGACAAAGCACACAGGTGGGAGACCAAGAATGAAGCCACCAATGCCCACACTAGTGACGAGAAACTTGAGACAAAAACCCTGAGACGCAAAGACTCGAGGGGAAGAACAAACCAGCCTCAAACTGGCCTGGACCAATCTGCAAAAAAAAGGCAGAGCCGTGGGAAGACACTCAGGATCGGACACCAAGCAAAGCAGCGCCCCCAACCAAGGCTGGTAAAGAACCAGAAGAAAGGCCCACCAGGGAACCAGGAACCCAAACCCAGCAAGCTGGGAAGGAACCAGCCCGGGCAAGCAGAAACGCCCCATCCAGCAGGAACAACACCTCCCTCCGGGACTTCTGAAGGACCAACAAGGCCAAAAACGAGAAGAATCCGGCTGCCAAAAGAGCCAAACTGCAGACACCACAACAGCAAGGACCAAATGGCGACGAAAACTGAAGATCCAGGGTCCAAGCAGAGGCCAATGAGGAAAACGAGCACCACGAACCGAATCGTGAGACGCGAAGCGAAAACAGCAACCCTGCAACCCGCACGAGCAGCGCAACCAGCTCCAGCAGGGAAGAACGACGCACGCGTCACTGAGTTACATATGAGAACTATTCAGGATGTGTACCGCACAAAAACAAAAATGTACTGACTGGAAAAGAAACACAAAGAAAAGCCATAGCCAGGATCGTAATCCTAACTCCTCCTGTCCGAACGAAAAGGAACCGTAGGGGCAGGAGTGGTTGATCGGAAATCTACAAACACCTGCAGACATTGTAAAACAGAAACCGGCAAGGACATACAAAGAAAAATGAAAGAACTCAGTTCCATAACTGAACACTGGGGCAGTCCAAAATCAGGGAACTGAACATGTACAGAGACCAACTGAGTACCAACACCAGTACAGCCAATAAGCACCTACCAAGATACACAACAATGTGTAGTATAGCGGTAGGAAAAATGGAAATAGGCAATGAAAAGACCCTACATATGGTCCAAGTACTGGTAGCTAGGGGCAAGAGAGTACAAAATGATGAACGAACGAAGAAGATCGAAGCAGCAGCCGGTAACATAATGTACACAACCAACCACATATACAGAGAGACACCAATTTATATAGAAGGGTGCAGCCAGGCACTGAAAAACAGGCAATGAAGGAGTGTCCAGGGATCATAGACTGAGGCAATGAATGAGTGTACAGACAGCATGGACTGAGGCAACGAAGGAGTGTCGAGATATTAAGAAAAGATCCAGGCACCGAAAGACTAAACAAAAGGCAACGAAAATTCGGGGCCACACCCCACAGTTTAACTAAGAACAAGATACACGGACAAAGTAAGGTCACGGAAAGACGCATGTTAAGTGGCCAAGCAACACATACACAACATCACCTAACACCCTACCAAAAGTCGAGAACCAGCCCATGGCCAATAGAGTTGCCAGACTGTACAATCACACTTGCAGGGTGGATACATGACCTGGTCACGAAATAGTCTAGTCATGTAATATACCAAGAGCATCGCTAGTGGAGTACGTCCAGAGCAGTGTGCCCAGTAGGAGAAGATGAGGTGCAGTACAGAGGTGGAAGTGGCGCCACACTGAGCCACCCCCCACCTGCAAGCAGAGAAAAACTTGGTGATTACCCGACATATAAAATCCAGAACACCCCCAGTATCTAGGGGGCTATGACTGGAGAGAGAAGATAAGCGAGAACGGCGTATAATCCGCGATAAAGGATGCGGAACACCAACACGTGTACATGGCCCAGAAACAAAACAATCACCCCGGCCCCTGAACTTGAGGTCTGAACTGCACTACCCATATTCCAGGGAGGGCGCCAGCAAGGTGTATGTAACGAATATTAGGAAATTTGAGAAAGGAAGGAGAGACGATGGGAATACAAAATAATGCGAAACAGAATCGAAAGAAGACAAGGAGTACGGAAGAGGACCAACGAGTCCGAGAAGGACCTGAGGGAAGCCTCACCGGAAGTCAACAGACGTTCCAATAATATTTCAAGTATCAAAGAGTCTCGCAAACCTTCGAGAATCATGAGAGGCAAGCACAGAGCACATATGCATATGGGCCCAATGGCACCCTTTGCCAAGGGTCATGCAGAGATCCCAACACGAAGGGAACATGATTTTGACATGGAGAAAAGTACATGTCCAAGAGAAAAAAGTGTAGAAGCGGCGTAAGCACCCACAGGAAGACAGAACAGATGGACCCGAACCAACTCGGTTGCAGAGGGGAAAGGAAAACCCCACACTGAGGAGATGCAAGCCCCGCTCTGAGGGCACAAAAACCCAAGCGGGGCAAATGGGGCCAAGGCCCCCAGGCAACCCCTCCCCAACCCCAGGAACCTCCAGAGCAGGACCAGGGCCCAAGCCATCTCCCAAAGCCCTGGCTTCACAAGAAAAACCGGGGCAGCTGTAAAAACTTTACGGAAGGGAGCCCACTGGTCAGACCCATACGCCACGACTGGAGGAACAGGCTCGAATGCCTCCGCCGCCACTCCAGAAGAGAAAAACCCTCCGAGACTGCCCGAGTCTCAACACCAACAAGACCCGCCCAACTCCAAAACCCGCCGAGGTTTCGGAGCCAAAAGCAAGGGAAGAGGAATGTATGCACAACGAAGGGGAAGGACCAGGCGGAGCGGACGGAACCAGAGCCGAAGCGACTCCCACCCCCAAGTCCGGACCCCTATAACCAAAACGGGGTAGTTCGGGCATCCGGAGCCGCAACCACCGAGCATGCAGCAGCAACCAACCGAGCATGCAGCAGCAACCGAACCGAGCATGCAGCAGCAACCGAACCGAGCATGCAGCAGCAACCGAACCGAGCATGCAGCAGCACCGAACCGAGCATGCAGCGCAACCAAACGAGCATGCAGCAGCAACCACCCCGAGCATGCAGCAGCAACCGAACCCGAGCATGCAACGCAGCAGCTGCCTGCACCCACATATGTTGAGTAGCATGGGTGAACTGGAGCACATACAGACAACAAAGTCGTACAACTTCAAGTCAAAGAATCCCGACCCAACAGGCAGCATGGTGGAGGCAACAACTATTGAATGTCACCCTGAGACAAGGGGGACAGAGCAATCTCCAAACTCACAAGAGGCGAGAGGGGACTCAAGGGTCACATTCACCGGACCACGGAGCCCTGCTGGGTTCCCAGGGCTCTTAGCCATTTCAATACGCTAAGGAAAGCCCAGGCAGGGTACTGCGAACCGGCACCCAAGTCTACCAAAACGAACTCTAAAGCTGAACCCCTAGGACGTGTCCACTTACGGGGGCCCAGCGGGGGATACCATCAACACACAAGCAAACACACACCGACCCCAACAACAGAGAGGGAAGACAAGACAGACACCCCCACGAGGTAGGAACAAACAAAAACAAGAGAAAAACCTGCAAAAGACAACAATACCCAGGCAGAACAGAACCAGCCGCCATAATAGGTGATAACTAGCTGTGCAGTACCCCCACCCCTACCAGTGACGAAAACTACCTCCTACCCAGAGACAACAAGGCCAATAAAACCCCAGATGACCCCAAGGGCAGTCAAGTACCGAGCCAGTAAAAGACACAGCAGAGGTAGATCCCAAGCAGACTTGTGGAAGAAGGCCCCAAGGGCAGTACTTGCAGGCACCTAGTGAAGAGTACCCTAGGCGCATGCAGCCCGAGTACTGTGGAATATTACTCCTGGCTCACACACTACCTGTAGAGACAGCCCACACCACGAGGCACAGAAATGAAACAAAATCCCCCGGAGACAGAGGTACAAGAATTCATCCAGAATCCACATCAGCAAGAAAACTGATGGTTGGATCACAGGACATGGAGGTCTATGGCCCCCCCATTAACCTGCCCGGAGAGGTTAGGGGGGGTTGTCACGGCACGGCGGTGTGGAGAACATGACGTCGTCCGTGTCTAGTTTCGCATAATTTTGTTGGGAGTTTGTACAAATGTTCGGTCCTTAAGCCTATTAATGAACTTCAGTCCATGAACTTAGGGGGTTCTGGTCTTTGGGGCCGCATACCCCTTCTGAGGTGCATTATTGTACCCGCCTCGATGCGAAAGAAATAGAATGCTTCACACCAAAAAGTTGGGTTTACCATACGGCTGTACATTGCTCCCTCGGCTCATCACTTTGTAGCTCGTCGGAAAGGGGGCAAGTGTTACTGGATTCCGTGCGTCCCACCCGCGCTCCACTCGCAAGGATTTCCTTCCAAGCATCCAATTCGTCACATTGATGTCCAGACACCCGTCCCTTATTTATCAATATATTCCCTATTCGTCCCTAGCCTTATTTTCCGGCTGAGAGAGAACTTAGGGCCTCAATAGCTAGTTTGTTTCAATTGGGCTGTACTTGCCATTCTCAGCAGTAATCATTTAAGATTTTTTTTTTTTTATTATTTCGTCTTTATTCTTTTCTTACTTGTATGCTCTCTGCGCAACGTCCTTTCGTCATCTGCTCTTCTCATTCTATATTAACTCCTTCTGTACTCTTCTCTCACTATCTACTCCCCTCTCCTCCTCGTTTCTTACCCTGCACTTGCTCTGATTCCCGTACTCTTTTTACGCCTATAATGGTTCCGTGTGCGAGCCCGAGATCCCATTAGAATGCCCTGGCACTACTTTAAATTATATCTCCACTCTTGTTCAAACCAGGCTGCCACCTGCCATAGAGCTCCCAATATAGAGACGTATGCACCCTACCATTCCTTTCCCACCCCGATGTTCACCTTCTCTCCCCTACGCTCTTTTTTTCCCCCTCCCATCCCATTGTATTCCCCCCCCAGACAGCCTTAAATATATATGGAATACAGACTGTAATGTTTATGGCTCCAATATTTTCAACATGATTTCCGATAAAGATAAGATTACAATCAGATTGAATGTGTAAACAAATTACCGTACCTGTAATTGTGAAAGATGTGGAGAAATTGGAGCACTGATGACAGTTTGCAATGCTGCTGCTGCTTGAATTGCTTGTGGAAGACTGCCAGCCTTATTGAGGTCTGGCTCATACAGATCTTTCACATAGCTTCTTGGTAACTCTAACTGATTCTGTCAAAATTGACATTCAGATTATTCTATAAAGAACAATGATCAAAACAAAACAAGATAAATAAAAATCAAATGACTGAGTATATATATTAAGATAGGCATCTAAAAGCCTAGTATTACCAGACCATCATATCAGGTGTCTGGTCAGGTATGAGTCTGGGTGACATTATTCCCAGAACCATACAAGGTATTGGACAGAAAGTAAAACAATCACATCAGAATACTGCAGCAGCTACTTCCATGTACAAATGAGCTAAAGCTACAATACTACAAACCGATTCTGCAATATACCAAAGACATCAGTTTTCCCATCAACCAATCAACAAGCATCATGTTCTAACAATTAAGTTTGGGGGGGGGGGGATGAGGATATAAATGATGAGAGGAGAAGTTTTGAAGTACTTAATAGAAATACCAGCAAGTTAAAACAAACTTGCCCTGCAAACACTAACACAAACTGTCCACTATTTCAACTTGTTACAAATTGCATATACAGTGTGTACATCTTGTTATAACACTTTTATGACATAAAATGCTGTTACAATTTCCTATATTGGTTGTTATAACTGTTAGGTGTTAAAATTTGTTCGAATGTTGTAGCAACTTCGTAGTTTCGTGGTGTGTTAGGCGGGTAGCTGGACTAGATAGTAGGTAGGGCAAGAGTGGGGTACCATGAAGATAATGGAAGGAGTTATCATTTTATCAATAATGATACAGAAAGGTCAAGGGAAAATTATGGTAAATGCAACAGAGCATGCCTGTAGATATTCAACATGGGCAGAGCAAAGAGCTAAATACTAGTCTTCCAGGATATACAAGGGATAATTGACTAGGCAGCAAAACTTGTGGACACAGTGAACAAATACATCTTGAGGCAACAATAATAATGTGAGAATGACAAGGAAAGAGAGAGAATCCATCAGCTACACTAACAACTGGGCTTTATGCATATGAGCGTAGAGATATTCAAATTTAGAATATGAGAGACCTCGAGTCAACAAATTGCAATTGAAAGGAGGTAGTTGGACCAGAAAAATCGGTGAGGATTGTAAGCAAAAATGACAAGGGGACTACAGGAGGATTAACGTCTCCTGTTCTACAAGATGCCTTAATGTGCAAAAGCCACAAATGCCACTTCATAACATCATAAGTAGTAGAAAAAGTGAAAGGGAAACCCCTAGTTACAGACAGTGCAAGGAGAAGGCGGCCAAATGCACATGGAAAAATTTCAGGAACTGGGAACAGGCACAAATAGAAAACACTAAAGAGCGGCTAATAATGATACACCAGAATTAGGAGAGGGGCGCAGCCGCAGCAGTTTGAAAATGAAAACTAAAGTAAAGTACTAGGAAATCTTCAAATTGGAACAAGACTGGAGATCAAGGCTATAAACACAACAAAAAGCCAGAAGAAACGCTACATTTAAATGTATGATCATTAAAAATTGATCGTTAAGCACTGATAAGCATTCCAGCAGTATGTCATTTAGTTAAAACATTGTCATATATACAAATGTATTTTTTGTCCTGTTACTGTTATTTATGCTTAACCTACCTTTTCATTTTCTCATTCTATTTTTCCCATTTCTATGTTCTTGTTGAATTGCAAATGTACTTACTACATTTACAGCAATGTTTCTCAGTGGGAAGTCCTACCTTGACGGATACCTGAGGTTGCTTAAGGGGCTAGAGTCCCCGCGGCGGCGGTCATATCGACCAGATTTCCTGGTTGCTGGACTGGTCCACCCGACTTGTGACGCGGCTGCTCTGCAGCCGGACGTATGAGTCACAAGTCCAGATGGCCACAACTACTGCACTGCATGTGATCCACCTATGCCAGATGTTTGTCTAGTCTTGGCCCATGGATCAGATGTGCTAGGAATGTTATGCACATCAACCACAAATTCACATCCCGGGTAATTGATCAAATTGGTACCCGGCGGTGCATCCTAGCAGTGTCATTTAAATATAAAAATTCTTTATACAGGTGGGAAAGAAGTACATCTATTAAACCCTCCCCATACCTTATTAATGATGGTGTTCCAGGGAGACACAATGACCAAAATATTAATTAATAGCACTATTATGTATATTAAAAGGTTAAAAGACGCTCTTTACACTGGAATTCAATCCACAAATTGCACAACATTGAAATTAACAATAAATAAACTTACTATCAATCTGTCCAGTTCCTCCAATAACTTGGAAATTATTTGTATTTTGTCTGTTCAATCGAAGTATTCTTGTTCCTATGCCATACTTTTTCAATGGAATCTTTTACATGAAGCAATATCTCATCATACGAATCAGGGATAGGACGGGACATTCAATTGTTTCAGCTTCTGTATATGCAGCATCATCATCTTCATTAAAGCCTCAACTTGAGCTTCTGAAGCCATCATACTGTGGATATTGGCCTGAAAATATGTTACAGATATTATACATCTTTTGTATATAATATTGTACATTAATACACAATGAAGAATATTTTCATCTAGACATTAAGTTAAAATTGGGATACTCTGGGATTTGTTTTTTACTTACGACACATCAAGACAGAGAGGGTCCCTGACAGTTGTTCTGCAAAGGGCCTCTGCATTACTGACGTCCGAGTCCACACTTGTTCCATGAGCCTTTCCAGTCCATCTGTGTTCCTTCTCCGACAGAGCTCGATAATCCCAATCTATTCCTCCAAAACAGCATCCACAGTGATCAAGAGCTGAAATCTGTATGCGTTTACGCTATAATTGCAAATACACTACAGTGCATTTAATTTTTATATAATTCTTATAAAAGTTCCTGTTTTAGTTGTAGGCTATCAAAAGGGGTCTCCCAAAGCTGTAATACCGTAGGAA